>OU964975.1:3564290-3579290 GCA_918808275.2 Dolichovespula sylvestris
CGTTTAACGGTGCTGCGCAAAGCACAAACTGCAGTTGCGTAAACTGCAATTCTACGGCGTATATATATATATATATATATATACGTATACATGCTTCATGAATCTGCATGATGAATAATAGTCGATCCTTTTTAAATACGTAGACATATGCGCGCGTGCGATCGTATCTCGTTTACGATCAACGATGGATATAAAAATGAATGAAAGAAAAACAGTCGCGAGAGGTTGTGGATGAATGGATGGATGATGGGTCGCGGAGGGGGGAGAGGGCGAAAAGAACGAAAAACGTTTTACGATAAAAATTATGACAATATTATAATGAAAACGATTCTAAATACACGATTATCACGAAGATTTCTCGTAAGAAATCGCGAGAGTTTTATTTCATTTCATTGATTGATCGATTTATTTAATTCTCTCTTTCTTTTTTCTTCTTCCTCCTTCTTCTTCTTCTCTTTTTCCTATCTTTCTTTCTTTCTTTCTTTCTTTTTTGGCGAACCTAACAATTTTCGTATCGTTTCACATAAAATGTGAATTCATTCGTTCGTACGTATAAAGAGGCTCGAATTTTTTTTAAGAGAATAGAAAAACAAGATGTAAATTATCTTGTTCTTCTATCTTTTTTTTTTGATTTTATTGTGTGCCATATATATATATATATATATATATATATATATATATATATATATATATACATATACGTACATATGCATACGGGCGCGCACACACACACACACACATACACACACACACAGAATAAACTGCTAGTAAGGCGACTTAGCGTGTATTCGTGCGATACACACGTTCTATTCTCTTTTAAACGACATTGTTTATGTATGTATCGGTAAACGCATTTACGTATGAATTATATCAAAATGGTCATCCTTTCGTGGATCGTATCGTAACCGAGAGCTTATCTATTGCTTCACTGTTAACGATCTCGGATGAGATTATACGAAATTTACCTTTCAAACGGTGGTATATATCTTGGTGGTGGGATAGCCGGTTGCGCGATCACGATTATAATAAATCGTAGAACGAAATAGTCGCTTTCGCGCGAACGTTTACGAGTAGATTTCGAACTTCAACGAATCTCGTACGGATTATAATTTTCCCGTGGGATAAAGGGTTCGTTTTCTCCACCCTCCCTCTCGCTTTTTACTCGAGTGAATTTTGAAAAAATTTCGTGATTTAATAACGAACGAAATATGTCGTCGCGCGCGGCCGAGATGATCTCGTTTTTTTCGCGTCGAATAGATAACGGAAGTACACTTATGTAATACATAGAAGAGAAAATGTTCATGCGAAAGCGGCTTAAACACTCCTCAGTTATTGTATATTAAGTGTAAATCCGCTTAGATGAATACGGCACGTAAGGAGTGTGATAAAGAAAAATAAAGAAAAGAAAGAAAGAAAGAAAGATAACGGAGAGATGAAGGAAAACATAAAGAAAAAAAGAAAAAAAGAAAAAGGAAGAAATTCACGCAGGACATAGAAAAATAATGACTCTCGTTGCGATTCTTTGTCCCTAGATTGTCAAATTACTCTTTAGAGCTTTTCTATCTTCTTCTTTTTTCTTTTTTTTTTTTTTTACATACGCACGTACGTTTGCACGCGTATGTACGTCCTGCGTCGTCTATCTATTTACTAAAGTAGATAAAAAAAAAAAAAAAATAGAACGCATATACGAATAATGACATACATACGTAAATTAAAAAGCTCGTTCGTACGCGCATCGATAACTCGCCGATAGATCGATAATTAATGTTCTCGAGGAAACGAGAAAGCTTCGTTTTTCAAAGGGAGGTTCGTTTAACTTACGTTGTTACATTAATCGTTTAGAAACGATAATATAAGATTCGAATGGACTCGTACTTTCGTATCTTATATATATATATATATATATATATATATATATATATATATATATATGTGTGTTTTAGCGATACACAGACTCCTCTTCAAATTAACAAAACTCGATAATAACGATAATTAATCAAATATTTATAACGAATAGCTTAAAGATCTTATTGAAACATAATTATAATAACGAGTAACCTAAATATATCGTATCATCTCGTTCCTTTATCAGTTTTAACACTTTGCGACAGCATCGACGACGCATCGTGAGGGGCGAGGTGGTGGGGAGAGTTAAGGAATGGGAGAGGAAACGGGAGAGAAGAAAGAGGAGAGGACGGAGGGGGGAGAGGGGAATATTCGTCAGGCAAAGGGTCTCCTCCCTCCTCCTCCCCCCTCCCCTTCTCCTCCTTCATTTATCGACGAATATCACCGAATTCGAATCGAGTTCATTATTCCGCCAATAAGAAAATCGATGCTCCTTCTCATCGCGAATGATCGACATTGGATGAGGGAATCGGTCAACCTCCTCTCCTCTCCTCTCCTCTCTCCCTCCCACCCGCCTCCCTATCTTCCTACGAGTTCTTTCGTTCGAGAGAACCGATCGACGTAATCGAGTACGACCATCAAAAAAACAAAACAAAAAAAAAATAAAAAAAATAAAAAAGTTCGTCGGGACGTGAGTACGGAGCTCGATCGAATCCGATTTCGACTTCGCATCTCGAAGATGGATGATTATTATTAAAAAAAAAAAAAAAACACGATAGTTCGAACAGGACAAAGTTCGTCGACACAAGCTCGTATACATATATATATATGTATGTATGTATGTGTATATATATATATATATATATATATATATAAAAGGAAAAAAGAAATGATGACGTCCGTTCATGGTCCATTGTGTGTCGTCGCGTTAGTTGGCAATGGGTGTCCGGCCATAAGACTGTCGGTTGGCTTGCCAAGGCGCAATATGGACTGCAGTGAGGCAACCTCGGATGCAAGACGATCGAGCCTCGACTTGACTTCCCTCTCACTTTCCGGTACGGTAGGGACGGTCGGTCCGGTCCATTCGGCGCCCAACGATATACCGGAGTCACGTTCGTCGCTTGAACCCTCATTGTCCCAGGGTGGCGACGCCCTTGGTCCTGGCTCCTGTTTTATTCCTTGCAACGCCAAAAGTGCGCTGGCGGCGTCCTTGTCACCTATACGCGATTTATGCCTGAGCTTGTGGGGCAGACTGTTGTTGGCCGAGGAATTGACTATCAATTGTGGTCCTCCCTCGTCGCCGCTACCGGAGGACAGCTCGAAGGGCGATTGGGCCCTACGTCCTCGCGACAAATTCAACGCGCTCGTCGTGTCGAGATGCATCGCCGGATGCGGATATGGATACTGAAAGCTTTCCGTTTCCGGATATGCGGTTGTCTCGGGCACGTAAAGCTGGGCCGGCGATCTTGGCGATCTGGCGCCGCTTACCGGCTGATGGATGACCGACGTGTGAACGGGACTTGGCGTTCTCGCGTAAAGGAGGGCCGCCGAGGCCGGCAATTTCGCCCTCTTCACGCTTATCGGCGGTTCGGCCGGCAGTGCGGCTAAAACGTGTTCCGTGCTTATAACAGATTCCCCGCATATACCGAATTTGTCGCGTATCGCCTCTAGTTGCGCCTTGAGTATGTGATTCTCCTTGCTAAGCTCCATTACGCGCTGCTCCAGGACCATATCGTTAAATCGCCTCTTCTCGCGCGACCGCTTGGCCGCCTCGTTATTGCGCCTCCTCCGGTCCCAATAGCTGTCGTCCTTCTTGTTGTCCGGGATGAATTCTCGTTGTTTGCGCTGGGAAAAGAGCTCTTTTCTGATGTCGAAGTTCGGGGGGAAGTTTTCGGGATGTGTCACCTGTTGTGCGTCTTGATGAAGATGCTGCTGCTGTTGTTGGTGCTGCTGTTGCGCCTGCTGCTGCTGTTGTTGCTGTTGCTGTTGCTGTTGCTGTTGCTGCTGTTGATGATGCTGTTGTTGCTGTTGCGTCTGGTGATGATGGTGATGATGATGAGATGGCTGTTGAGGCGGTGGCGGCGGTGGTTGTTGCGGCTGCTGCTGCGGTGGGTGCTGTTGTTGTTGAATAGGAGCACCGTGATGAGCCGGATGTGTAAGAGGCGGTAGTGGTCCGTGAGCATCGTGACCACCATGGCCAGCGTGACCTGCGTGCGCCATTGTGTGGCTGGCCGGCATGTTGCTATTCAGACAGGCGGTCTCACCATTTATGGGCGATCCACTCTGACGGGCGACAAATTCTGCCACCATAATTCGTCTTCTTAGCACATCTGCGACGTATGAAAAAGAGAGGAAAAGAAAAAAAGAAAATTAGTCGACCGTATAAAGGATTTTAAAGTATTTTAGATATCAATTCGATTCATTAATGTTTAAGTGATACAATAATTTTAACGCCCGATAAACTCGAAATCTCACTACGCAATGACAGAATATAATAGTTTCGGTTAGACGTTTGTATATTTATATTATTATTCAACGGTGATGTAAGAGATCGTTTCGAGGATATAATAAGGACGAACGATAAACAGTTAAGGTACGAAAGCAAGGATAATAACGTCGGACTCGTACGTATCCGATAATACGAATATGTCCACGTATGTATGACGGTAGTTTGCAATGAAACGAACTCATTTCTTTCTTTCTTTTTTTTTTTTTTTTTTTAATCAGGATCGAAACGATGATCGATCTAAAGATACCAAATATCAATATCGTGTTACAGGAAAGATCAATAATTTATCGGGTTATCGGTAACGTTCCTCGTTCCTTGAATAGAGTGGAAGAGGAAGAGGAGGAGGAGGAGGAGGAGGAGGAGGAGGAAGAGGAAGAAGAGAAAAAAAAAGTAGAAAAAAAAAGAAATCATCGACTCGTAATAGTTTCCTTTGGATTGCCTTGGAGGAAAGACAGAGAGAGAGAGAGAGAGAGAGAGAGAGAGAGAGAGAGAGAGAGAGAGAGAGAAAGAGAGATGAAGAAGAAGGGGGAGGGCCTTGTCGTACACGGAACAAATCGATTTTCTTCAAGGTAATTTTCTAGCTAGCGTGCGTATCTCTCAATGTTCCTTCCGCTTAAACTATCGCATAATAGGCCATATAGTATGTACATACATACATACATATGTGTACACGTGTGCCTCGAACGTACGTACGTACGTACGTACGTACGGAACGAACGAACGAACGAACGAACGAACGAGGTCCCGTGCATGGCGATGACGATCGAACGCAAACGTCCACCTCGTCGGAAAAGGCCATAACTGCGCCGCGCTTAGGAATCAGGAACGAGGAAACGTTTTGCGATTCCTACAGATGGTTGACCTCCTTCGGTAACCTCGGCCGTTCGTCACGCGAGAACACGCATTCGAGAGGATCGCGAATTGTATCGATCGTTTGCCTTCCCCCTCTCACCTCTCTCCCTCTCTACCATACCCCATACCCCCTAACCCCACTCCCCTCTATCACCCATTCGAGATTTTACAGATAAAGAACAAGCTCGGCTTCCTCTCTCCCTACACACACACACACACACACACACACACATATATATACACGATCTTTTATATACCTATGTAAGTGATATACGCGTGCGTGAGTGCGTGTACCAGAAGCCCGGCTTATGCGTATGAGACCGTGTCGAATCTTAATTGTAAATTAAGAGACTTTGCATAGACCCCGTATTTCGTGCTACATTTTACGAGCGGCGATCTTAATACGCAAACATGTAATACCGAACCGCTCCCCCGACGCTCTTTGAGGAAGGAACGCCTTTATCATTCTTTTTTATCCTCTCTCTCTCTCTCTCTCTCTCTCTCTCTCTCTCTCTCTCTCTCTCTACCCCCTCTCCGCGCCGCTTCTTTTTTTTCGTCAGTTTTTTTCCCTCCTTTTCTTTTTGTTTTTTTTTTTATTTTTTTTTTACGCGAACGTTTCCAGTCCGCCGAACATATAAAACTCTTCCAGTTCTAAAATAAATTTCTTTTGGTTGTTTCGTATTACGTATACATATATAGATATATACATATATATATATATATATATATATATATATATATATCGACTCCCACCAAAGACCTTCCACAGATCATTACCGAATTTGGAAAGACGAAGTATCAAAGTTCGACGAACAATATCCTTTGTCGCTTTAAATGAAACTTTACGATAGGAGAGATATTTCTCTCTCTCTCTCTCTCTCTCTCTCTCTCTCGCTCTGTCTCTGTCTCTCCTTCCTCTTTTAATGAGAGAATATCAACACAGCGGTGACCGATAAAGCAACACGGCGTGTTTGTCGCAATACTCAGCGCGTTGCTTAATATTACGTAACTATCAGTGCTATGTGATCCAACGAGGCAAACTCTATACTACCACACAGCGTCTTTTCTATACGCGCTTCTTGAGTAAGAACTATCGCGGGTTTGTAACATTTTGAAATTCCTATCTTCTAATAGGGTCTCCCCTCACCTCACACATCCCTTTCACATCCCTTCGTCTACCTACTTACCTACCTACCTACCTACCTACCTACCTATATACCCACCTATATACCCACCTACCTACCTACCCCTACCTCTCGAAGATGTCACGTATGAACGAACGTATTTATGTCCCCCTGTATATGTACGCTATAAATGTAGGATCATAGTTTTATCTATTACATATTTGTCGAAGAATGTGTAAGAGAAAAATATTGTATGGCTTCCGAGAAGAGTCGAAAGAAAAAAAATGAGAGAGAGAGAGAGAGAGAGAGAGAGAGAGAGAGAGAGAAATGAAAGAAAGTTATACACGTTTCAATTGTCGTATTTAAGATACAAAATTTTAGGAAAAATAACTAAGGCAAGAGGAGTGCGTGGCAAAGCAAGGGGAGGCGAGGCGAGGCGAGGCGAGGAGGGACGAGACGGAGAGTAGGGTCGACGAGATACTACATACATACGATTGGTAACAAAGAAATAATGTTGTTTATATTCTTACGGCAAGGTGACAAATCATGCGTATCTATATATATATATATATATATAGGACGTGCCTTTGCTTCCTTTCTAAGGATCTCGTTATTTATGCAAACAACGTCGTCGTCGTCGGCGTCGTAGTTTAGTCGTAATCATAGTAGTCGTTGTATTTCAGTACGATTCGAATTTTGGTGCCTTGAGGACACGGCTCGGGGACGCGAGCTGTCAAGGGTGAAACAAGATAGAATAATGGGAAGAAAAAGAAGAAGAAGAACGGAAGGAGAAAAAAGGAAGATGGACGATTGGTAAATTGTTACAGCGTAAAGGTGTTAAGAAAGAGAGAGAAAGAGAGAGAGAGAGAGAGAGCGTAAGTAACCTTAGGTAAGGTCGCGCTCAAGGTCGTTGATAATGTCAGTGAACTCTCGTCGAAGCGAACGACGTCGTTAGTCGGCGTTTACCCTTCGTGAAATCGCTTTCAATTAACGACGATAAAATAAATGCTCGCATCCCTATTTAAGTAACCGATCTCCTCGGTGGTCGCGCGTATCATATCGTCGTTCGATTTTTTTCAACGTAATTGCGACTCGATCGTTATTATAATTCCTCTATAAAAGCATCTTATATATACGTATGTATTCATATATATATATATATATATATATATATTATATACACATATTACATACATAGATTACATACACGTTTATACGTATATATATATATGTGTGCGTGTGTGTTTTTGCACAAAGAATTTACGTACAGATATATATATATATATAGGTTAGCACACGTGTCCTTTTGATCTTCAATTTGTAAACGAGGAAGAAAAAATTCAATTGGATCCATATTATTCGAAAGGTAAATAATATGTATGTATGTATGTATGTATGTATGTATGTAGAGATTTACGATATATTCTCGTACAAATATATCTCGCAATGGTTTACATTAGAAAACGTCACGTTAGCTTTTATGATTCCAACTCTATGTACACATATATATATGTGTATATAAATATATATTCGCAATACATCGTGTGTACTTTTTATTATTATTATTATATATATATATATATATATATATATATATATATATATAATAGAGAGAGAGAGAGAGAGAGAGAGAGAGAGAGAGAGAGAAACACAATCGAAAACCTGCGACGTTTCACTCTCGAGCACTAGCAGTTACATAAGTGTTTTACGTTTACGCGTGCGTTTTCGTAAAAGCACGTCCACGTGTTCTTCCTCTTGCGGTCTCATAGAATATATATATATATATATATATATATATATATATATATATATATATATATATATATATATATATAGTTCGTTCCGGACTCATGTACGGAAAAGCCGCAACCCTACGACGACTACTCGTATTCTTATATATTCGTAAAATTATTATTATTATTATTATTATTTTTATTAAAAGCTTATTGTTTATATTAATACATATATATATATATATATATTATTACGTTATTAATTTATATTTGAGGTTGATTCATAAGCTGTTATTTTTTGCCCTTCTTTTCCTTTTTTTTTTCTTTTTTCTATAAACGAAAATAAATAAGTAAAGCTTTCTTAAAGATTGTATTGATTGATTATCGAATCGAAGCTCTCTGTAAAAGATCAAGGCGATTTTTGTTTGTTTGTTTAACGATGACCGTCGGTAAAGTTTGTATTTCATATATGTATGTGAGACACACAACACACACGCATATATATATATATATTATGTTTACTTTACCGTTTCAATTACGAAGAGTGACAACGATTTATTATCTTATGATTTTCAAATAGAAAATATCACGGGTGATGCAGTTAATTAAGAAATATATCTCCACGTTCGTGAACTATACTTCCGTTTTATATTTCCAATAATGACAATTGCATTGCAATCGTCGAAGACCTTTTTTCTTTTCTCTCTTCTCCTTCTCCTTAAACAACGTTATCATAAAGTCAGATGGATTTATGTATGGCAAGAAAAAAATTATGTAAGTAAACACGATCGTTTCACTTTGCATTGCAAATTTGGCGCTTGTCTTCTGATCGATGATGTAACTCAAATACGATTGAAATTTTATGAACATATTTCGTTCCACAAAGAGCATTATGAAACAACTTTTTCTTTCCTTTTCTCTCTTTTTTCCTTTATCTTTTTTTCTTTCGGCTTTTTCCCTCCCTCCCCCCACCCCCTAGTTTTTAGATGAAATTCTTAATTTCCCGATGAGCGATCGCAAAACAAGTTTTTCCTCTCTTCCGTCATTTCAATCGATATCTAATATAACACATCCACACGGGTTATTGCGATCAGAATAAATACAAATTATTTCAGTCGTCGAACCAATAAAAATAATCCGTACGAAAATATAAATTCTATTCGACCCTTTCTCTTTCCACCCCTCTTCCGCCCCCACTCCACCCCCATACGTTCTTATCGGTATCGCATATACATATTATACATATACAAAAGATATATTTTAACTACAGTCGATGGAGACTTTCAATAATTATCGAAATTTGAATTCAAATTTTTTGGGGGAATATATATATATATATATATATATATATATATATATAGAGAGAGAGAGAGAGAGAGAACGAAATTATTCAATAATCTTTAATAATCTCTCTTGACTTTATCATAAACCATGAAGACGTTTAATCTTACTTTGAATTCCTAGAATTATATATATACGTCATGTTCTCTCTCTTTCTCTCTCTCTCGCAAGTTCTTACATCGTAACACGATAACCGAAGCTTCTACTCCCGAGGCGACACGTGGTAACACAGTTACATAATTTCGCACGCGCTTTTCCGTAAAACACATCACGTGTTGCACCGTCGCCGCGACAACATCGGATCCGTTCTATGTTACGAGGATATCGCAATTCATATATATTTGAATTTTTCCCAACATTATCGAGTGAATTTTTCAACAAAAGTTGACGCATGCCAGATCGGACGGTTCGATCGTACGATTGATACGTTTACACTTCGTCATACTTTCAATCGTAATATATATATATATATATATATATATATATATATATATATATATGTATCTTAATATGTATGTTTTTGATCGATTCAATTCATTTTCTTTCTTGTTCTTTTTTTCTTTTTCATTTTTTATTTTGTTGCTTTCAATTTTCACGCGCCAAATTGTTACGTTTCCTTCTCATTTTTTTTTTTTTTTTTTTTTCTATCCATCCATCCGTCGAATCGTATAATCTCGTTGTTGATTTTCTTTATTACGTGGAATTAATATATTTTATTTCAATGTAATACCATTATTATTTGACATACATATGTGTACACGCACATTTACACATATATATTTCCTTTTCTTTTTTCCTCTTTCTTTCTTTTTTTTTTTTCTTCAACGTAGGAGGGATCGATAGGAAACGAAACGAAAAGACATTGACAGGTCTAAAGACACAACAAGTCTCGTAAAGTTCGTGCAGAAAATTAGTATGTCCGGTGCGGTCTTGCCGACGATCTATCGTTTCTTCCCTATTTCTCTCTCTCTCTCTCTCTCTCTCTCTCATTTTTTTTTCATTCGTATCATTATCCCGCAATTTTCTTTTGATTTTCATACACGTGTAACGCACGTAAATAGAAATCAATGTGTAGGCGTTTACCAACGACGCGGCAAAAGTTCCTCGAATCGATCGCTTCTTCTCTCTCCTCGAAAATCACCTTTACCTTTATTATCGTTGGAAACGATTTGATTAATGTAAAAAAAAAAAAAGAACATTATTACCAGTACTTATTACAAACGTTCCCCTTCGATTCTCATTTTCATTCGATTAATTAATTAACACTTATTTCCAGACTAATTATTAGTTACCGTCGTGCGAAACTATCTATCCATCTATCCATCTATCTATCTATCTACCGACTGTTCGCGTTTTTCCGTGCGCCCTTCTCTTCACCCCTTACCCACCTCTCTCTCTCTCTCTCTCATTTATTATTAAATACGAGTAAGAAAACTCCCGATTCAGTAATAATAATAATAATAATAATAATAATAATAATAATAATAATAATAATAATAATAACAACAATAATAATACTAAATCCAAAGACTACTTCCTAACGCACGGTAAGTAAGTAAGTAAGTAAGTAAGTAAGTAAGTAAGTAAGTGAATAAGTAAGTAAACAAGTAACTAAAGCATTTTCAATAATTAAGAGAAGTCGATAAGGAGAAACGAAGGAAACGTAAAAAAAAAAAAGGAAGAAAAAAAATAAAAATGAAAAAGGAAAACTGGGGAGGTGGGCCGGAGGCGGGGTAGAACGGAAGGGGGAATAAACAAAATTTGTAACGGATTATTATTATTGTTACGAACGAACGAACGAAATGTAGAGCGTAATTCCGAAATATTTATTACGACGTTGAACCTTGAATAGACAATGATATACACGCGCGCGTACGCACACATATATACAGTGAGAGAGAGTGAGAGAGAGAGAGAGAGAGAGAGAGAGAGAGAGAACAAGCCATGCGATGCTTTGCAAGCCATGCGCGCTAAAGAACAACGTTAAAGTTCTGCAATGATCCGTTACGTAATTCTTAAGTCGTAAGTCGTAAGAGTCGAAGGAGAGAGAGAGAGAGAGAGAGAGAGAGAGAGAGAGAGAGAGAGAAAGATAAAGAGAGAGAGAGAGAAAGAGAGAGAGAGTTCGTGGCTCGTTGCATCGTAAAATAAACGCTCTAGCATTTCGCGTTTGTTCTAGAGGCCACGTGCTGTTGAACAACGCGCCTATCATCGTTTCGACTGGCATAGAAAGAGAGAGAGAGAGAGAGAGAAAGAGAGAGAGATAGAGATAGAGAGAGATGGAGAGAGATAGAGAGAAAGAGATAGAGACATAGGAATAGAAAGAGAGAGAGAGAGAGAGACCAGTGCGACATGGACTTGGCCTCGTGCTTACAAACTGTTGGATAGAGAGAGATAGATAGATAGATAGATAGATAGATAGATAGATAGAGAGAGAGAGAGAGAGAGAGAGAGAGAGGGAGCTTTCGGTGGACTACGTGTTGGACGGTAGTGTTGTCAGAGGGGTTGGGTAGGGGGAGGGGCAAAGGGCGGCGTTCTCGTAAAAAAAAAGAAATATATATATATATATATATATATATATATATATATATATATATCGGATAGTCTCGTCTGTCTAATCACGTGTCCGTCCGTACCCGTCTCTCTCTCTCTCTCTCTCTTTCTCTTTTTTTCTCTCTCTCACGTCGCGCGAAAACGTGCCTCGTTGACCTCGTCGTAACGCCCCTCACTCACGCTTTATTTTAACGCTATACGATAATTACTTGGCTTTTTCGAATGCAACTTCTTAACAACGACGAGCAACGACGAGTCTTCCCTACTCCTTGTCCCCACCCCCCCCCACCCTCCCCCTTCAAATCCATCCCCGTTCATCGTCCGTCCCATCCAACTTTCACGCCTCTCTTTCTATATCGATGATAGATTTGAGAGGAAGGAAAAAAAGAAGAAAGAAAACGTAAAGAAGGAAAAAGAAAATGCAACGAAACGAGAGAGAGAGAGAGAGAGAGAGAGAGAGAGAGAGAGAGAGAGAGAGAGAGAGAGAGAGAGAAAGGAAGAAAGGAATAATTGTGAAACGTCGTAGAAGGAAATGGTAAAAGAAAAAGGTATTTTTTGTTTAATGACTATGCGATTATTGGAATTAGTTCGGTAATCCTTTCCCACGAACGATGTTAGAGACTACTTAGAAATAAATACGTGTGTCACTGCTCGTCTGAGTCTATCTCTATGTTTCTTGTTTGAAACTTACCTACTTAGAAATCGTCTAGTAGGTGAATAAAACGACGACGACGACGACGACGACGACGATAAAGACGAAGACGAAGACGAAGACGAAAATGTAAGGGAACCGTACGATGTACGTCCGACGTTTTCTTTGGCACGAGTCATTTCGGTTAAGACGAAATTACGTATCTTCCGCGTATACGCTACTTCGTTATCTTTAAGCTAACTAACATCAGTATATATATGTATGTATGTATGTATGTATGTATGTATGTATGTATGTATGTATGTATGTATGTATGTATGTATGTATGTATATATATATGTATGTATGTATGTATGTATGTATGTATGTATTCTAGTTAATGTATAACGTAGCTAATCATTTTCTCGGTTTGTCGTTTAATAATCGGGATTTTACCAGATACGCCATTGTAGATCAATGTAAGATCATAGGCTTCGCATAAGTGATTCGTTATAATCTCGTTATGACACTCGGGGAAAACCTTAGTTCTTTTCTTTTTTATTTCTTTTTCTGTTTTTTTATTCTTCCCTCTCCTTCGACGCTCCTCCTACCACTCCATTATTAATCTATAATATATCACTATTAATCTATTATATATTAATATATATATATATATGTATGTATAGAATGTTCGAAATTCGTAATAGACGTAATAGAGTTTCACGACGTGACGTATTCACGTTGCGACAATCGTGACAATTGTCGTATTTAGTTATTTGTTTTAGATTATTATACATACGTACTTACAATGTATATATATGTGTGTGTGTGTGTGTAATGTTATGATTGGTCTTAGAATTGCTTAAAACGTTACGTCGATTTTCTCGTCGAATTTATTACGCTGCATTCATTGATGGCACAATCGTTGCGATCGGTCGAATACGAGTTTACGGGCCGACAAGTTTTTTCTTTATCTTCCAACCACTTGGAAATCTTATACACGGTAATATAAAGTAAATGAAACATTGTCGACGAGAACAATTTTTAAAACGTATCCATTTCATTTGCGTCGTTATCCAAACGAAATAATAATCGTAATAAACGATTTATTGTTTTAGATTTTCTCAACACCCTTTCCTTCCACCCTCCCTCCCTCCCTCTCTCTATCTTTCTCTCTCTCTCTCTCTCTCTTTTCAATCTCTTATCAACTCTTCCTTATTAAAAGTATCGTATCGATCGTTGGATACACGATTGTCGGGATGACACCTATGATAAGACCAATGTCGTCACGTTCGATTAACATTTTTAATAGTGATCAAAATGATGGACGAGAGAGAAAAGGAAAGAAGATAGAAAATGGAAAATAGAAAATAGAAAACAAAAAAAGGAAAACGGCACACCGACGTAATCGAGAAACAAGTTGAAATTCCGGTAGGTGTGAAGGGAATGAGGAGGGCGGGAATGGGGATGGGATGATGGGAATGGGGTTGTGGAAGGGATGGTTTGATAGACACGCATGACTCATAAGATACAAGTATCGTACCGTATCGTATCGTATCGTATCGTATCGTATCGTATCGTATCGTATCGATATTAGTCGGCCCTCTTTATGATCGATCGTGAACGTGATTTTTGTTGAAGCAGGAAAGTCCACCCACGCAAATTTCTCGTGTGACGAAACAACGACGCCAAATAACGCCGCGCACCTTCGTTCTACGTCGTTTCTGCCTCACCTTTTTTGAATTATTTGCGTTATTTCGCACGACTCCGTTTAATCGTACTCTTCGTCGTCGTCGTCGTCATCGTCGACAAATTTTTATACATTAATTAATGAACTACTCGTAGAATTTTCTCGAAACAACTCGAATTCCGGGGGATTCTTTATGTTTATATATATATATATATATCTTGTTTGTTTCTCAAAATATAATAATCGAACAATAAGATTTATTCATCAAGATTAATTTCAATCCATCCTGAACGAAATTATTCATTTCTTTTGTGGATTTTTATACGCTACTATAAGAAGATATATATATATATATATATACAAGATATATAAGTATTCGTATAATATATTATGTATAAGTATTGCTTTGTCCGGAAAGTTCGTGCCGATTTTGAAACGCAGATTTATATTTTATATATACATTTATTAAATTATTATTATTATTAAAATATTATCGGTAAGAATGACGTATTATCAAACGCATATACATATACATATACACACACACACATACACATATATATATATATATATATATATATATATACGATTGTCTATTAAAAGTAGATGTGATTATAGAAAGCTTTTGTTTTGAAATATAATGGGAAAAATGTTAGGACAGTTTTGACACGCTTTGACTTAGAAGAATCGAATCACCGAGCGTAACTCCACGTTGTGTTTATACG
>OU964975.1:3584290-3589290 GCA_918808275.2 Dolichovespula sylvestris
GAGCGGGGAGGAGGGGAAGAGACGGAAATAATAAAAAAAAAAAGGAAAAAGAAATAGAAGAATTTAAAGAGATAAGCTTCCCGATGATATATATATATATATATAACGAATAAGGAGAAAATACAGGACGGGGTGAGGGAGGACTTTAGTTAGCGAGATAGGACGCGATTAGCTTTTCAAGTTCTTCGTTGTTTCGTTCAAGTTTTTGTTTTCGAACGAAGAAAGAACTTTTTCTTTTTCCTTTTTCTTTCTTTTCGAAAAAATTCGATTTCGAACGTCAACGTTAACACACCCGTGGTTTCTTCTTTTCCTTTTCGTTTTTTTTTTTTATTTTTTTTTATTTCTTTTTCCCCCCCTCGCTCGTAGGCCTTTTTTTTCTTTTTTTTTTTTCTTTTTAAAGTTTACCGACCAACGTACGTGATCGGAAAACATTTTCTCGTCGTCATCCCAATGACTCACGCTCGGCGTTTCAACGGATACCGATAGTTACAGTATCACTTCGCGGAATGTACATAATCATCTTTAATCTTCCATCTCTCTCTCTCTCTCTCTCTCTCTCTCTCTTTCTCTCTTATACGAGTAGGTATCGGGCTACTTTTGAACACGTACGACCGTTTCTCTTCTCTTCTCCTCTCTCTCTCTCTCTCTCTTTCATTATGATTTTCACGGAAGAGGTGGTAGCAATAACGTATTAACGTGAAACACGTTACACACACACACACACACACACACACACACATATATTTCTTCGTGACTTTCGCGGAATTTTTGCATCATTTTCCAAGCTAAACGAGAAACTAGGATCGAACATGGTTTCGTTGCAGGATCTGTTTCTGGCTTACGCGAAAACGCGACGGTTTCTTTATTTTTCTTCGACTTCTTCCTCCTCTTTCTCGCAGAGAGAAAAATGAAAATGATTAATCGTCCGTACCTTCTTCGTGTCACAACGAAATTATTGACCGGCCGTTCGATACTTTTCCTTTTTCCCCCCTTTTCTTTTTCTTTTTCTTTCGATCACTTTTTCAAGAACTTCGTCGCGCTACCAATTGTTTCCCCCCTACCTCCCTCCCTCCCTCCCTCTCTTTTTCAAATCCTTCTTTTTGTTACATTTTTTTTTTTTTTTATTCGGATATTCAACGCGCCATCGCGCGTACCGATTGCATAATGAGCGGGAAACGAAATCGGAGACCGGTTCGAAACGCCTGCGTCGCTCCGATAACGGTATCAATGCTCTTGCTCTGTTACGTGAATACTGACCGCAATCGTAACGTACCACGACCATCGAGCAACCGGCATTGTGCACATACCTTTACATACATGGGGGGCTGGGGCGGGGCGCGGAGGAGGGGGAGTTTTATATACATACGTATTCTAACTATACGTATTGTGTGTACCGTACGCCGTCCAAGTTCGACGTACTTGAATTTATTTCCAACGATGTAAAAGCGGGAAAAAGGGAGCGAGTGTTTTTATTGTTTTCTTAATTTTTTCTTTTTTGTTTTTTTTTTTTTTTTTTCTTCTTCTCCCCCCCTTCAAAGATCGAATTATAATTCAATGAGAACGGTTAATCGTCGGATCTCCGTCAATCGCGTGGAATCGTGAAACAGTATGGCGATGAGATCGAATGGAACTTTTTTTCTTTCCTTTCTTTTTTTTTTGCGAGCTCTCTTTTTTTGTTCTTTTTTTCTTAACTTCTTTTTTTTCTTTTTTTTTTTTTTTTGGCGATCGGACGGTCGACGATCCCTCGAACGTCGATTCATTATTATATAATTTTCAATAAATCTCGTAACGAATGGTATCAGAGAGAGATAGATAGAGATAAAGAGAGAAAGAGAGAGAGAGAGAGAGAGAGAGAGAGAGAGAGAGAGAGAGAGAGAGAGAGAGAAGAGACGAAGTAAGGTATCAAGAAGAAAAGCATATAAAAACGTTAGATAAGTTTTTCGTTGTCGAGGGACATCGATTAATCATTCGTTCGGAGATTCCTTATGACGCGTGTTACCGAAAGAATTTTTTCAAAAGGTCTTGAAGAAGAAAAAAAAAAAAAAGAACAAAAACCCTCACCGACTCCGTACGCGTGCCACTTATCTAACGCTTATGCGTACGTTGCAAACGAGCGAACGATTGAATAGAATCGGGGATAAATCAACGATTGACATTTAACATTCGGGATGGAATTTTATATTACTCCGTGTACACTCGTGTTGTACTAAAGGAGGAAGAAAAAAGAAAAAAAGAAAAAATAAAGAAAAAAGGAAAAAAAAATCAGAAGTATAAAAGATTGACGCGTGAACGTGCGTACCTGATAATACGTGATTACGGTTCGAAGGGTTAACGGGTGTCGTTTAATTGATGGTGGGTGGTGGAAGTGGGGTGAGGTGGAGGGTCGATGATTCGGAGAGATAAGAGGATTGAGGAATGATACGACCGTGTAACGATTCGTCGAGGGAAAATTAATTTTCTTTTCTTCTTTTTTTTCTTTTTTCTTTTTTTTTCCTTTTTTACCGTGAAAGTTTAATATCCGCGTAAAACGCGTGCGAACACGCACACGTAGATACGCTTTTATAGTATTTTAGGGTAATGGGACGCGTAACGGTCGCGCATCCGTAACGAGATGATAAGAAAAAGAAGAGAGGCGAACCCGGATAAACGCGGCCCGCATTCTAGCCTGCGCAAACGCGTACAAGAGAGAGAGAGAGAGAGAGAGAGAGAGAGAGAGGGAGAGGAAAAGAGATGAGTGGAACGGAGTGAGATAGGGTTAAAAAGAAAAGAGTGGGGTAAGGGGAGAGAGAGGCGTGTGTAGAATTTCTCCCATGTTTGTATGTATGTATGTTACGCGTGCTTTTGACGTTACATAATAGCTATGTCACGCGGCATCCGATTAGATCGTAACGAGCATTCGTAATAAGACGAGATATTTAAGAGAAATAAAGATTAGGATTTGGTAATCTCGATATATATATATATATATGTGTGTGTGTGTGTGTGTGTGTGTGTATTTGTGTGTATGTAGGTATGTGTACGTAATACGTAAGCATATAACTTATATATTTTTCGTCGTATAAGAATTTGGGTGGATGGGTGGGAGGGTGTAAAGAAAATCAACGTAACGTTGAATGCCAAATATCGATTATTAGCCGATTATCGACCATTTATCTCGACGACAGTACGAACAATTTTTTGTTAATACATTCGATATAACCTAGCGAGTAAAATATATTTTATTTGCAAAAGGATATTAAACGAAACCTTATACATGTACGTAATGAATATATTGTTTCATGTGGGTAATCAATTTTAAACGAGAAAGAAAAGAAACGAAAAAGAGGTGAAGGAGGAAGACGAGGAAGAGAAAAAGAATGTTAAATAATCAAAACTCACGTGGTTTATACTTTGTATCAAGTTACATATATAAATACACACACAAACGCACATATATGCTGGGTCGTCAAGAATGAAATTTGTTAAAAAAAAAAAAAAAACAAATTTCATCCTGTATATATATATATATATATATATATATATATATATATATATATATATATATCTATTGGGTTGTCAAAGATGAAATTTGTTCTTTTTCTACAAATTTCAAGAATTTTAAGAGAATTTCAAGAATTTATACTGAATTTATACTTATGTATATATATATACACACACACACACACACACACACATTTTATATATTATAAATATATCGATTAGAACGTCAACCGTGAGATTTAAACGACATTAGAAAATTGTTGATATTTCATTACGCGATCGGATCGAAAAAATCAACGTCGTCGAACAACGGTTTATTTTCGGATCGAGTGAGTGGGTGGGTGGGTGGGTTGGGGTTTGGTGGTCATTTTTACACGTGACACGATTTATCTATACGTACATAAGTGCGTGCGTATTCGCGCGCTCGTGGGTGGGTGTATGTATGTATGCATGTATGTATGTATGTACGCATGTGTGTGTGTGTGTGTGTACATAAGTTTCGGCGTGGCCGAGGAACGCGACACGTGAGACGAGATAACGTGAAAAGCGATGCGCGAAAGCGTGCACGTTCCATGTTACGTAAGAGGAAGGTGCACGTGAGAAAGACTCTTCAGGGACAGCCAAGGTTCTCTTCTCTCTATTCGCACACATTCTCCGTAATCTACAATCTCGGAGGAGACACGAACGAACTAACGTAAACACACACACACATACATAGAGAGAAAGAGAGAGAGAGAGAGAGAGAGAGAGGGGGGGGGAGAAATGCACACGTACACTTGTTATTTTGTGTGCAATTTGATCGATAATACGTAATAAGAAACGATTGCATTTTCCCTTTTATTTTCATTTCGAAGAGTTCGAAGAAAAAAATGGAAAGAAAGAATGAAATAAACAATTGGTTTCCCGATCGAAACGAAACGAAACGAAGTCAAGAGAAGACAATAACATGAACGACGATGATGATGACGATGACGACGATGATAACGACGGACAACACGACGACTTGATTTTAAAGCTATGCAAGTCCGATGCATAATAGCTAGCTCTATGCTCTATGCAGTATGATCGCGCAATTCGCGCGCTCTCCTAATGTTTTCTACTTCTTGCGCTTTTATGTATTTATGTATGTTTATCTTTCTGTCTGCTGTCTACTTTGTGTGCGTGTATATATATATATATATATATATATATATATATATATATGCACGCAAGCGTTAGAGTTCGTGTTACTGGATAGTACACTGGTGTTGGTGATGGTGTTGTTGCTGCTGCTGCTGCTAGTCTGCGCTCGCCACGTGACTTCGACACGTGCAAGCTGTTATGCTCGACCATTCACCTTCGTTGCATAACACGACCAACGTGAAAAGGTCATCGCGAACAACGGAGTGCCATGATATTTGCTAATGCGATCAATAAAATGCGGCTACGCGATCGTTACTCGTAGCCCCGTAGTACCATTATCGGGATAAAAATGAGATTAAGAAGTTGGCGGATGAAATAAGAGAGAGAGAGAGAGAGAA
>OU964975.1:3594290-3596790 GCA_918808275.2 Dolichovespula sylvestris
TCGAGATCGATACGACGTACGCGTTCACGAACGAACCACACATAGGCACAAATACACACGCGCGCGCGCACACACACACATATAGAAATAACATATCCGTAAGCGAGCACTACCGACGTGTCAGGGACACGTGTAAGAAGGCGCGATATCTTAAACTCCGTTAGCTAACCGCACGCAGACGCGCGTTTTACGCGTGAAAAACGATCGAACACGACATACGATCCTCACTCTCTCTCTCTCTCAATCTCATTCTCATTCTCATTCTCATTTTCATTCTCTCTATCATTCTCCCTCTGTCATTTTCTCTCTCTCTCTCTCTCTCTCTCTTTCTCTTTTACTTGAGGGATATCATACAGAGACGCGAAGTTCGAGAAAATGGAACAGAATCGTTGAGGGACGTTGTAGTTTCTCGTCGACGTATCGATCGAACGTCTCGATCTCGTTGTTTACCACGTTTCAGAGTTCATCGGTTCTTCTTCGACATTCTCTCTCTCTCTCTCTCTCTCTCTCTCTCTCTCTCTCTCTCTCTTTGTCGTCCATTATTTTTTTCCTTGTTTTTTTTTTTCCCCCAATATTTTTATCTCGTTCATCGAGGAACGCGGGGGAAAAATAGAAAAAAAAAAAGAAAAAACAAAACGATTTAACAACACCGTTCGAAAACTGCGCGACGAAAACGGGTAGCGGGGGGCGGGGGATGGGTTTTCGGTCACGGGGTTGAAGTTCGTGGGGTGGTAGAGAGCGTCGGGAGAAATTTAATACGACGGTATCTACCGAGATCTAATCGAGACGTTACGTGTGCGTAATTAATTGTACGTTTAATATATACTCACCAATTTTGAAAGATTCTTTCGTATACGATCGCACGTCCAACGGTCGATGCACTTTGGCTCTATATGCGTGAAGCGTTCGTACGAATAATAGCAGTGGTCGGTTGTGGTGTGGTGTCGGTGTCGGTGATAATAGTAGTAGCAGTTGTAGTAGAAGTGGTGGCAATAGTAATAGTAGTAGCGACGATGATGATAAAAATAATTAAAAATAATAATAATAATAATTATTATTATTATTATTATTATAATAATGAAGAACAAGGAACGAGAAGAATAATCGAAGATTATTATTCTCTCGGGGATAATATAAGTCCGATTTGTAATTCGTTAATGCGATGGATCGAACGATCAATGTTTCTAAATGTGATATACACGGCGCGATAGAACGCACGCACGAGTTTTCCTTTCTTTCTCACTCCTTGTCAAACTCTCTTCTATTCCTTTTCAGTTTTCGTAGAAGTTCACGAACGGGGCGAGTTCGCGAACGATAAAACCCTGAACCACTTTGTAGAAATCTTTCTTATGTCACTTTCGGGGTTACGCGAAAGTGTTAACGTGTTATCGTTCGATCTTTCCTCTTGGATCCCTTGTTTATTATCCTCTTCTTCTACTTCTTCTTCTATTTCTTTCCTACTTCTACGTCCACTTGCTCTTCCTCGTCTTCTTCCTACTCGTTCAATTCCACACCACAAATTGACGCCTCGAATTCTACGCGTTAAGCGCGAGAAATTCGGTTGAACGCAAAAACCAAAAAGGCGCGCGTAGAGGCGGGCGAGTGAGGGGGAACGGTCGGGAGGAAGTGATTACAAAAAAAAAAAAAAGAAGAAAACAAGAAAGAAAGAAAGAACGCGTATCAGGGTCCACCACCACTTTCGATGAATGCCCGATAGAGAAATATTATAATCCTTTTCGTTAGCGATCGGCCCAAACGAAATGTTCGATTCACTGATCTGTCTTCTCCCCGTTCTGCGCACGATTATTTATATACACACATATAATACGTTTACATATATATATACATGTATATACACATTAAAGAAAAAAAAAAAAAAACAAAATTCGAGATTGAAATCTCGAGAGAAAAATATATATATATATTTATATATATATATATATATATATATATGATATATCACGATCACACGATCAGACGAAAAAAAAGAACTTTTATCGGTTACTTCAAACTATGAACTTGAACTCTGCTTCCAAAACTCGGTTGTCTTGACTGTCTTAACTGTCTCTCTCTCTCTCTCTCTCTCTCTCTCTTTCTCTCTATATCTCTCGCTGCGTGAATGAGGAGCAGGTACGGCACCTACTTATATACACGACTACGAGAGAATTCCTTTCCGAAAGAGAAATGCGTTTTGTCAGATAGAGCGAGCGCGCGATTGTGTAGTAGTAATGGCTTGCTGGCTCCTGTCTCGAACGTTTTTAGACGTCCGTTCGCTCCGCTACCAGACTGCAAACTGAGTGCGCGCTGCGTGAGACCAGCCGACTTGGCCCTCAATGTCGCGTCGTCTGGCTTCGAGTTCGATGCGAGAAGGCTGACGGTGCGCTGGGTTACGCGCGCACTCTACTCGTGCTGCCACTTCTCTCTCACTCTCTCACTCTCTCACTCACTCCCTCCACACAAACACACACACACACAACACACACAAAACGTTCTACTCTCT
>OU964975.1:3599290-3609290 GCA_918808275.2 Dolichovespula sylvestris
ATGTATATGTATGTATATATGTATATGTATTTATAAATGGCTGACTGTTCGAAGAACGTTTATTTTTTCTCTTTTCTTCTTTCTTTCTTTCTTTCTTTCTTTTAATTATCTATTCTAATAAGATTAATGGAATCGATTTTATACATCGTCTAATGAGAAACGCTCGTATGAGAGAGAGAGAGAGAGAGAGAGAGAGAGAGTTCATAGATTATTCAATCGTTAATGCCCGTGAGCGATGTTGCGTAAATGCGTAAATAAAGAGGAGAACGAAACAAAATAAAAATAAAAAAAAAAAGAAAGAAAGAAAATAGAAAGGAAAAAAAAAAAAACTGAAAATTATATGAAAGGAAACAATGATAAATTAAACGCGTATTTTTCATGAAAACGTTGAAGTATTACGATTGGTCTTAGGCATTACGCGTTGCATTTATGAGCGCAGTCGTGAGAGTTCGTTATAAAAAAAAAAAAAAAAAAAAGAAAAAAGAAAAAAGGTAGAAGGAAAAAAGAGTAATAGGAACTAGATGAATAAAAGTAAATAAATGGAAGGTACGAGGGAGAAGAAGAATAAGTAAATAAACGAAAAATAAAAATTACAAGGGTCGAGATTAAAGGTGAGGCGAGTACGGGAGTTATATTTCTTTATTTTATTTTTATTTTTATTCTTTTTTTTTTTTTCTTTTTTTTTCTTCCTCTTTACTCGCGATCGATCTGAAACGTATTTTCCTAACGTTTTTCATATTTTTAATATCAATTAACGTTGAAAAAGTATATGAGTACGTATGTATGTGTATTCATATATTCTGCCTCTCTCTCTCTCTCTCTCTCTCTCTCTCTCTCTTTCTCTCTTGTTGCTTCAATTTTTTATCTCATTCGGAATAATTATTCTCTGACGATATTGACGTGAGCCGTGTTAAAGCGCGCCTTATTATAATTATTAACCGTTTTACTAGTAACGACTTCTTTTTTCTTTTCTTTATTTACATCGAACGATTACAACTGCATTAGATGTTTCTTTTTTCTTTCTTTTTTCTTTTTTTTTTTTTTTTAACTACGTAATATTTCTCGAAGAACAGTTGTTTATACGTACTTATACGCATACCTCGTACATATTATAAACGCACATCCGCAGGATCGTCTTAATTAAAATCGAACGCACCGATATATATTTTCTGCGGATTGCGTAATAATAAAAAAAGAAAGAGAAAAAAAAGAAAGAAGAAGAAGAAAAAGAAATTACAGGACAAAGTTGAATCGTTAGATGGAGGGTTATAAAATGATTAGAAAAATTGTTGTTGTTATTTTTTTCCCTCCCTCCCTCCCTCCCTCTC
This sequence comes from Dolichovespula sylvestris, assembly GCA_918808275.2. Classification (NCBI taxonomy): domain Eukaryota; kingdom Metazoa; phylum Arthropoda; class Insecta; order Hymenoptera; family Vespidae; genus Dolichovespula; species Dolichovespula sylvestris. The sequence continues at coordinate 3,600,619 of OU964975.1, forward strand.
TCTCTCTCTCTCTCTCTCTCTTTCTCTCTCTCGTCTAAGCTCGTTTCGTTAATATGTGTATTCAAAGTCATCCATGGTTCTTTTTTCTTTTCTTTTTTTTTTTTTTTCAAACAGATCGATATATTTTTGTTCGCGTAGTACGATAATATTATAATATATTATAATAATTTGAAGATTTGCATCACATTTATAGGCATATAATAATAACATACAAATAATTCATTATTTTATACGTATGATATGTCCAATACAGATAATATTTTTATATATATTTTGTATTGAAAATGTATATATATATATATAAACACACACATATAAACATACTTACGATATATATATATATATATATATATATATATATATATATATCTTTCTGTCTCTCTTTAGATTTCGAATTATTCATCTTTATTTTTTCCTTTTATTATTATTATTATTATTCGTGCAAAGGTGAGCAGTCGGGAGTAGTCCGTGTAATATAGTCGATTTCATGCTTTTTTCAAGGAAATGTCGCGTCTAAATTGCGCAGGTGCACGTCCCTTCTCTTCCTCCTCCTTCCTTCCTCTTCTTCTTCTTCTTCTTCTTTTCCTCTTCCTCTACCGACGTTTACTCCTTTTATCTATCCAAGCCTTCGAGATAGCGAGTTCGCAAGGCCGGACGCATCTCCCATAACGATACGATTCGCAGGCGTAACACGTTCTACACGATATATTACGTATTCTACGATAATATACCATAGCATAGCATAGTACGTAACTTCTTTTATTTTTGCCTTTTTCCTTCCCTTTTTTTTTCTTTCTTTTTTTTTTCAATTTATTCTCCATCTCTCTCTCTCTCTCTCTCGTGCTCTTTTCTTCATTAGTTACGTCTACACTGTGCTAACGGTCTTATGCGTCGAGCGAACGGTGTTCTATAATTCCGCAGAGATGTAACATGCTAATGTCGATCGGAATGGAGGCGACGAAGAGAGAGAGAGAGAGAGAGAGAGAGAGAAGAAGTGGAAACCAACGAAAAAAAAGGTCATCCGCGACGATGAGAAAAAAAGCAAAAAAGGAAAAAAGGAAAAAAATATCAAACGAGAAAAGAGAACAGAAAGAAGAAAAAACACGACGGATTATTTTAATGGACGACGGACAATGATTGCGAGGATTCGTGACGGGGGATGGAAGGGAGGGGGTTTGTCGAAAAATATTACACGTCGGATCGGATTTCTCACGATAAGAAAGATAAAAACGAGATTGACGCGTAACATTTGTTTCTTTCTTTTTTTCCTCGCACGACGCTCGGTCTTCTTCGTAACGAAAAAGAAAAAGAAAAACAACATTTTTTAATATCAATTAATCACGACGAATAGATGGAAAGATACAAAGGAGGAGGGAGAGGGATATAGGGAGACAGAGACAGAGAGAGAGAGAGAGAGAGAGAGAGAGAGAGAGAGAGAGGAGAGAGGGCATTAAAACTACGTCGAGCGACATTATCATAGCGACGATAATTTGCGAGTGCCCGGCATAGTCTCTTCAGACGCGTTTTGGCAATTTGATTTGCATAGATCTTATACGTCGCGTTTACGGTGGGCCGATTTGGAATTTCAAGGACGCGCACTTCGGGACGTGCACTGCGTCGCTATATCCTCTGTGTGCGTCCGCCTGTCTCTCTCTCTCTCTCTCTCTCTCTTCCCCTCCCTCTCTCTCTCTCTCTCTCTCTCTCTCTCTCTTTCGCTCTCGTTCGCTCCCGCATTCGGTGCAGTTTCCTCCGCACACAGGGTGTGCCCGTCGCGTGGTTGTATGCATTCAGACCGATCACGAATATTGTTTGCACCAAAGGCGAACGGTTAAAGGACCTTAGTTGCCATTCTTAATCAATTCGATTCACGATGCTTTGTTCTTTAACGTTATGATCATTATTATATCGATCATTATGCGTTTCTCGTCCCATCGAAATTCTCTCTCTCTCCTTTTTTCTCTATACTCCTTTGATTTGTTGACTATCATAGAGGGTCAAAGTCTGGCCGACATTTAATTTATGTCAATATTATTTTTAAATGTCTCTTTCTCCCCCCTCCTCCCCCCCCCCCTCTCTCTCTCTCTCTCTCTAAACGTTTCTTTTTAGATGATTATGAGATTCACGCGCGAGAACTCGCAGTCGGTCGCGTCGTTTACAACGAGCGAAAGATATATAAATTTATTAAACGACTTTTAATATCTTAAACACTCTCTTGATTGCGATATAATTCTTTTTCGATTTTTTTTTTTTTTTCTTTTCTGGCGGGAGTTTGGGCTAGAGAGAGAGAGGAAGGGTAGATGGGAGGATGATGAAGCGGAGAGGGGATGAGGAGGATGTCCGAGTAAAATTCGATCGATGCAGCCGATGGATCATCTATGGAAATATTTAATTAAAAGGAAATAAATAAATAAATAAGTAATTTTGTCGTCGCGTGGTTCGATTTTTTATTTTTTTTTTTTTTATTTTATTGAAGATCGTTGGCACAGTAAAATTATTTTTTGCGTCCGTTAAACGACAAATCTCTCGAAGAAAATTTGTCTTCCCAATTGTACATTTGTGAACGGAACGATGCATTATTTGGCTTTGTTTGTATCGTTCGAACGCGCGGTAAACGCAAATTCCAGGAAAACATTTCTACCTAGAGTTCAAGGTTAGGATGCTTTAAAAGTATTAGCTCTCTCTTCTTTGGTAATGTCGTTACGCGCAAAACGGCATCCCAAAAGGTATCTTCTCGTTTCGTGTAGGGTATATAACGAAATAAACATGATTATATGGATGGTATATGACGAAATAAATATGATTATATGGTAGGTATATAACGAAATAAACATGATTATATGGAATGAAAATTTAATATCGTCCTAGGTCGGAAAATAAATATTGACTGTGGGAAGAAAAGGAGAGGGGAGGGGGCGTTGGGAGGTTGCAGAAATTTTGCGTTTTTCGATTCTCGAAAGTAATTTTAATGCCATTAGAAGAGACATTATTTTCGTTATATATATATATGTGTGTGTGTGTGTGTGTATATGTATGTATGCGTACGTGGATGACATATAGAGGCGAATTTGAAACGTTGCATTTATCAGATGACAAAAGTCAATCGGCGTTTTCTAAGCACGGTGTCGAGTGTAGACAATTGTCATCGAAGACTTATAAACTTCAAACGGGTGAATGCGTTCGCGCTTATAGCTCGTTGCAATTCGACGATAGAAAAACTATCGAATGTGTTCATTCGGAACGCTATGAGATGATTTCTAATCGCGTTTAGATACTTAACTCGATCGTAATGACGTACGTTGTTTCATTATTGTCGGTTATCCCTTCCTTTCTCTCTCTCTCTCTCTCTCTCTCTCTCTCTCTTTCTTTCTTTCTCTCTCTTATCGCAGTGCATCCACTTCGATTGTCGTTAATCTAACAGCTGAAAATATTCTTATGCATAGTCAACGTTATGTTATGACGATAATGATCGTTTTCTAAGATGACGCATCACCCGGATGCAATGACTCTCTCTCTCTCTCTCTCTTTCGTTTGAAAATATTTCATTCCAATTTGAAATGTCTCTTGTTAATAATTAATTTTTTTCCTTTCCTTTTCCTCTTCTTCTTCTTCTTCTTCTTCTTTTTTTTATCATTTTTTTTTCCTGACCCGACAACGAGAATCGTTTCAGAAAATACGATCTTTTTTTTATTTCGCATAATTTTCTCTTACGTTCGTTATGATCTCCCAATGACACGGCATGTATCGTGATCGACAATTATCGCACGATCGAACAGTTATTTATTAATCGTATCATCGATCGTACTTTACGACGGATAATACAAAATCATTTTGCTAACAACAAGATAACGCATATATAGTATAACATAGTATAACAAGGACGCAACGGTTTAGCAAATATCTCGTTTAAAATCTTAATGCACTCTGGTTAATAATTTATTTCTCATTTTTCTTTCATTTCTCTCTCTCTCTCTCTCTCTCTCTCTCTCTCTCTCTCTCTCTCTTCAATCTCCAAAAACAAAATTAATTTCATAATCCTTACGTTTCGCACGATCTTCTATCATATCATATATTAGCATGATCGCCGTAAAATCCGACATTACTCGTTTAAACAATGATCGCATTTTTTTCTTTTTTCTTTTTTTTTTTTTTAAATTAAAATTACAAAACACTTAAAATGGGCAATCTGACGCGAAGGCGCTTAATTCGTTATGGACGACGTTCTGCAGTTAAATCGTATTATCGGAAAAAAAAGGAACACGTTATCGTTCGTTAATCGGCCATCTTTCATGGCGTTGGCGTTAAACTCGCAAGGCCGTCGTAAGGCCTCGATATCTGGATTAACGCGGGCCTCTCTTGGAGGTTTCGAAATCCTGTTACCCACGACCGGTTCGGGAGACATTTTGTTTCTTTTTGATGTTGTGCATGCGCACATGTGCAACCAACTGAGATAGATAGATAGATAGATAGATAGATAGATAGAGAGAGAGAGATATGAAGACGGATAGATAGTAAAGGACAGGCTCGTTGTTTTTCAAACGATTAGTTGCGACTGTTAACACGAGAGATCAAAAAAAAAAAAGAAAGACAAAATAAAAGAATATAAAAATAAAAAAAAGGTAATATGTGTCATGAACGTCCGAGTCAAATTATTTAAAAACGATCGGAAATGGAGAGATAGAGAGAGAGAGAGAGAGAGAGAGAGAGAGAGAGACCTTCCGACAAATTTTTATGAGCCATTTTCGAAATGCCAACTCCACTCGAATTCATTTATCTTTCATAAATATCCATACTACTTTTACAGTAATATATATATATATATATATATGTGTGTGTGTGTATATCCTCCATTTCTCTAACTTTCTCCGTTAAATAAAATATAACAACGACGGGGATATGTGAGCGTATAAATCATAAATAAAATTTGATTCGTATACGACCTGTCGATTCGTCGAGCTTATCGATTAATTTCAAACTACCAAAGGACATCGCGATGGCTACCAAAAAAGCCGAGCGCCTAACTCCACGAGGAATTATTTTCGTTCGAGATTGAAGTTACGATTGGGATCCGAGTGAATTGAGAAAAAATGTGGATGGATGGATGTATGGATGGTATATACGTACATTGTACATACGTAAGTACATAATCGTTTACCTACGAAGATATAACCTACGTAAATATATATACATACGGTTTTTTTTATACATTGATATCTAATATTTATCTCGTTAGAAAATCTAGTTTCGTGACTTTGTTTTGTGATCGTTGGACCATTAGCAAAGAGAGAAAGAGAGAGAGAGAGAGAGAGAGAGAGAGAGAGAGAGTGCATATTTTAAATAACCACGACGGTATACAATAATAATTTTCCCTGGCTTAGCTAGAATCTGCTCTCACCTTAACTACGAAGAGACTTTATGGAGAAAGTGTAACTGTTAAAGTAATAGTGACGATGCAGGTGTAATCGAGATTGCGCATGCGAATGCCTCGAATCTGATTGGCTGGTTAGTTGGTTGGTTGGTTTATTTGTTTGTTTGTTTGTTTGGTTGGTTGGTTGGTTGGTTGGTTGGTTGGATAGCTCACTGTCGTGTTCTTCTCGTTTATAATCGAGCTTGCTTCTTAGCGCAAATACCGCGGGAAAACATTTCTCAATCTCTCTCGAACGACATCTTAATAAGATTTAAGATGATACGATTAAAACCGATTGCCGTGGACTGTCTTATCAACGTCGTCTTTTATCATCGATTTTTTCTGTTTTTTCTTTTGTTTTATTTATTTATTTTTTTATTTATTTTTTTTATATCCGCAATCCGTTTCATGCGAACTAAAGTTAGGTAGGATCTTCGAAATATATTGCAATTTATTTGACGATAATGGCGGTTGGCCATTAGATTTTCGTCGATGAAACTAAACGACGAAATTTTAGATAACGTCTTCATAAAAATGTCTACTCGTTGGTTTTGTCTTTGGCTCTTCGTTGCAATCATTATCATTTATTTTGATTTACGTAGGCCTTTCTAAAACTCTATTTCTTTTTACCCCTCTCCTGTTTTCATTGTTTTTTCTTCTCTGTTTTCTTCTTTCCTATTTTGATACACATTATTTACGAGACGTATATTAATTATACGAAGATATAGTTTCGGCGATAAATCCTCGCGATGATAATAATAATCGAAATAAGATTAATATTTCTAATTGTTGGCAATAACGGCAATAATGATAATAATAATGATGACGAAACAATAATAATAATAATAATAATAATAATAATAATAATAATAATAATAATAATAATAATAATAATAATAATAATAATAATAATAATAATAATAATAATGACGAAGATAAGATTAATGATTTGTTTTCTTTTATTTTTCTTTTTTAGGTTGGTTCCTAATTATCTCTCTTTTTTATTTTCCTTTTAATCCTCTATTAGTGTGGCTAATTATCTTTTTTATTTTCCTTCTAATCCTCCGTTAGTATATTTATTTTTTTTTTTTCAGTATTATCTCTAGCTTTTGTCCTACTTTCGCATTGTTTGCAATGTAGTTCTCTCAATATTACGACGGCTTTCGAGTAAGCGTTTTATTATTTTTAAGTTTCTTTTCGATTGTTTCCCGTTTCTATTTTTCTCTTTTTTTTTTTTTGGTCTTCTTCTCTTTCCTTTTCCGTTTAAGTATTTTTATATTTCATATTATGTTCTCTTTTATTTTCTCTTTTCTTTTTTGTGCGTGTATGTGTTTTATTTAACGTACCAACTTCTCCCATTATACGTATCCGTACGAACAATCAATACGTTTATCATAATTTTTCCTACTTATATTTCTACGTATGATCAATTTCGTAAAAATTTTTCTTTCCCCTCTCTCCTTCTATATTTTTTGATTCCTCTCTTTCTATCTTACTTTCCTATTTTTTTTTTCTTTTATTTTTTTTTTCACCGACAGATACACACGAGGCGTACTTTAACATACCGATACGAACGTCGATAGTTTTAACGTCGATATTAATTCGATGCGAAGAAATTACGGCAAATTTTCTTCTTTTTTTTTTTTTATTTTTTTATTCGTCAAGAATCGTATATTCACTTGCCTCGAGGAGATGAACGAAAGTTAGGATAAAAATTTATTTGAGCAATGATCTCGAAAGCCATTAGATTCGTGATCATATCGATTCCGACATTTTTCTTTCGTCAGATCGTAACGGCGTCATTTTGTTTTATATCTTCGATTTGTCGATTCAAAAAAAAAAAAAAACAATATATATATATATATATATATATATATATATAGAAACGCGGACGGAATAAATGAATTCTCATCGCCGATAAAATTTTCATTCGGACGAAAATGTTATTGGGCCGTGTAACAGTTACGCGGTGAACGTAATAGACCGAGACGAGCGATCATCGTTCGGCATATCGATTGGTCGAACGATAAGGATCGAATGATCTCTTGAAAAAAAAAAAAACAAGAAAAAGAGATTCTCGCTCGATTTTCGACAAGGTTCGATGGCCTTTCTCGGGCGCCAAAAATTTTAAAGACACCACCGTCGTAACGCTAACTTTGCCGTATACACGAGCGACGTTGTCGGTCCGATAGAGGCATGTTTCTATACCGGTTGTTTCAAAATTAACGAGGCATTTCCTCAAAATAAATAAAAAAAAATATATATATATATATAAACATTTATATTCCGAATCGGTAGAATATTCTATTCTGTTTCTTTTACAAAATAATAATGTCGTTTCGTTTTCATTCTCCTTTTATCTTTACACGATAAATAATAACGATAATGATGCATATATAGACATTTTTTTTTCTTCATAATCTGTTACAAATAAATTTATAGTTCGTTAAGGAGAAAATAATTTTTCTCTCCTCTTTGCGAATTCCCTGCTCCCCTCTCCCCCACCTTTCCCCGATTCTTTTTATTACTTTTCTTTTTTATTTCTTTTTATTTCTTTTTTTTTACGTTCGCGAACACAAAACGAGCACGCGTTTATCGGACTCATCTTATTATTGTATTCTCGATTCGGATATATATATATATATATATATATATATATATATATACATACATACATACATACATATATATATATATATATATATATATATATATATATACGTATATATATTATCGTCCTCGTTGGAAAGTAGTTTAAGATCCTTTTCGTACGGATACCACGGAAGATTCTTTTTCGCAGAGCCTGTAGAAAAGACGGGAGCCTACTTAGCTTGCGGACGGTACTTTCATCGGCCAAGTGAAAGCAATATGAAAGTGCTTGATTGCAAAGTAGAAAGGTGAAATGTACGATAAAAAGACGAAGCCGTTACGTGCGTGTATACCGGTCGACCCATTTGAGATTTGCTGCTGGTGATCGCGAGCGCGCGCGCGCGCGTGCGCACGTTCGCGATAGAGAAAGAGAGAGAGAGAGAGAGAGAGAGAGAGAGAGAGAGAGGGAGAGAGGGAGAGAGAGAGAGAGAGAGAAAGGAAGGAAGGAAGGAAGCAGTCGATTATATATGTATGTGCGACGCGAACGAGCAAGCGAGTTGAAGAGAGAGGGAGATACAGAGAGACAGAAATAGAGAGAGAGAGAGAGAGCGTTCGCACCGCACGTAAAGGCCCTTGATTTTAGTGACTAAGGTCAACGATCGTGGTCATTCATTCTTTC
>OU964975.1:3614290-3666790 GCA_918808275.2 Dolichovespula sylvestris
CGATCCGTACTCGATGTATCGGACTTTTTTTTTTTATTTGTGTAAACATTTACATAAAATTTTTTATAAATTTATAACGCGAAAGGGAAAGAATTCCGATATTCGAGAGAGATTGTAATTATCGTTCGTGACAAGCCAATTAACGTAAGAACCTATTGATGCACTTTTTCGACGATTCGAATAAAGTGAAATAGAATAAAAGATTTTGTAATTTCATTCGACATTCGAGGGGATAATTTTAAGATTACTTTTCGCGCTTTCTAAAGATTTCAAATAACACATTTTTTTCCCCTCTCTTTTTTGCTTTTGTTTCCTTTTTTTTTTTTAATAAATTTTGAAAAATCCACTGGTCAGAGTGTGACTCGAGAGAATCATGTGCTCGCTGCCGTCGATGATTTAAGATAATGAATAAAAGAAGAAAGAAAAACAAAAAAGAAGAAGAAAAAAGACGAAATAAATTTTATAACAAAATTAGATTTTTTTTCACGATTAGTGCGAATGATTAGTAGTATAATTAACAATTTTAACAATTGATGATAATTAATCTGGTATGTTAGAAGATACATCATATATATATTTATGTCGTTTCGATCATTTCGATCATTAATATCCATTTTTAACTACACACATATATATATATATATATATATATATATATATATATGTATACAGAAATGATATTTAAAAAATGCTATATATAGATATGATATAATATACAGAATAATATGATAGTTATATAAATAAATATATATATATGTATACAGAAATGATATTTAAAAAATGCTATATATAGATATGATATAATATACAGAATAATATGATAGTTATATAAATATATATATATATATATATATATATACGTATATATGTAAATATATATATATATATATAACTATCGTTACATCGTATAATTTAGAATATTATCGACAAATAATACCCGAGGATTCTCATTTATTCAACAAAATATTCGTAAGATATTCTCAACGATTTAACAATAGAAAATGGTATTAGTTAAGGAAAATTAATGATATACAAAAAATACATTAATGATATGAAAAAAATACAAAAATACAAAAATACAATATATATATATATATCAATCACGCATTAGATACGGAAAGCTGTCATTGGATTATACGTTTATCAAAATGACGATAACTCATAACTATTGTATAGTTAGCGATCGTTAAATGCTTTGACGCATTTGTTTTGTTAAACGCGCGTCGTGTCTCATCGCCATCTCGATTATATATATATATATATATATATATATATATATATATATATATATATATATATATAACACACACATTTGCTCATCGGGCAAACTGTTTATCGTTCCGGTGATTGTTCATTAATTCTTCAGGTGGTGGGCTCCCGATAGCTACTGGTCGCGTTTACGAATATATGTGTGTGTCCGTACGTGCGCGAGCGCGCGTGTGAAAGAGAGAGAGAAAGAAGGATATATGCATACAGACGGATAGACAGTTTAGAGAGAGAGAGAGAGACAGAAAGATAGAGAGAAAATGAGTAATACGTTTCATGCAACAGGAGGCTTCGTTACAACGATTAGATTTTCTTATAAATAGCCTACTAATCGAAGATTAACTAATACTACGAATAACTAGGCTATTATTAACTCTTTGGCCTACGGTGATACCGGAGTCTTATCGACCGTGTACACACACACGAACTCCATTTAAACGAAAATTATTTATTATCGGTATCGTTGTTTCGACGATGCTAACTAACGATAATGCATTCGGCCGTATCGCTCATTAATATTTAATACCACGCGAAAAAAGGAGCGAACCTTTCCGAATTACCTTTCGAATAATTTTATATATATATATATATTTTTTTTTAAGGTTGTCGTTACGAAAACTCGAGGATTATCCCTGCGACCGTCCGCAGAACGGATTATCGTCTCCTCGTTTAGATATTTTTAGTTTTGATTTAATTTTAATACATTATTTAATTACTACGAATAAAAAGAAAGAAAGAAAATGAAAAAGATAGAAGAAAAAAAAGAAAGCGATGATTTGATTCCAGTGCATCAATCGCTATAGTCTTTATTCTCTCCGTATTTTCTTTTTTTTTTTTTACCCATTCGTATCAAATTTTATCCCATCAATTTCAATAGCGATAGAAAAATATAATGCAACAACGTCAACCAATTCCCAACGATATAATATTTTTAATGCGATCATTACGTTTATATTATACAAACAAACAAAAATTGCCCTCTTTTATCATTTCTCTTGATAAATTAATTAATTAATTAATTTATTTATTTTCTTTTATTTTTCTTTTCAAGAATAAGCCGAATCTTTGGAGGAAAGCCACGAACGAGGAAGCAGCGCGCGAGAGAGAAAAGGTAGGAACTTAATTTGTTCAATTGTCTAAATTAACAAGTAAATTATCCGATCTATTAAATTCGATTTCTCGTTATTGGGGATATTTGAATGAATGCTGTGAAAAGAAAAAAAAAAAAAAAAGAAAATAAATAAATAAATAAATTGAAAATTCGTTCAACGATACGGATAATAAGACAGTCGATAGCAGTTCGTATAGATAGTTGGAATGTTTAAAGTTGGAACGTTACATTACCGGAAATCTAATTCTCTCTCTCTTTTTTTTCTCTCTCTCTCTCTATCTTTTTTTCTTTCTCTCAAGAGTCGTATTATACAGACTTTTCTCGAGAACAATGTAGTAACGTGAAAGCGGTCAGGTTCAGACAGCTTTCGCGACTTCGACGTTGTAATTGGCTACTTTAGTCTAGTTTGTTCTGTTTTTCCGACGAACCGTAAGACGACTAGAATGAAATATAACATTTATTCATTTATTTCATACCAATTTCTACGAATATTGTTGACGTAGGATACTCTAGACGGAACGCAGAATTATTCGCTTGTTTGTTTGTTTTTAACGTGTTACGTTTTCTCCTTTTTCCCTTTTTTTTTTCTTTTCTTTGCAATTTACTAAATATTCAATTTTACCAATTCATAATATGTTACAATATATACATAATATAACTGCGTTTACGAACCCGTTAATTTATTATTTATAATCATTATTATTATTTATTATTTATTGTCATTATTAATATTATTATTATTATTGTTATTAAAATATTATTATCATTAAATTATAATAATTATTAAATAAAATAATAATAATTATTATTATTAAAATATTATTATTATCATTAAATAATAACAATAATTATTATTATTATTATTATTATTATTATTATTGTTATCCAAGTACTGGTATGTTTAGTTCATTGTTCTTGAAACATTAATCGCGCAGTTTATTATTCGCATGGAAAAGTAAATAAATTACGTCACGTTGGCATACGTAAAATATTGAATGAAAAAAAAAAAAAGAAAAAACAATACGAGCGAATTAACGAGAAATAAAAAATATTATCGTAGAATATGTATATACATATATGTGTGTATATATATATATTTTTTTTTTCTCTCTTTGCTATTACATAGTACCAGTTAGTAATTTCCTTAATATTCGTAGAAAAAGGAGATAGATAGATAGCTTGAGGAGCAAAGTCAGGTTAGCTGTCACGCTCACATATCACGCACGTAACTCTACGCGTAACCGCAGGACGTATAAAGCCAAGATCACGTGCCAACGAGCTAGGAAATCCTAGGTGAGAGCACTATGAGAGAAAGCAACCCACCTCTTCTTCCTCTTTGCCTTCCCACCTCTTTCTCTCTCCGCGCCAACCCTCCCCTCCTCCCTGTCCGTCTCGTCCCCTCTTCCTATTTACAAATACATACTCGGCCAGGTGTTGTTTGTTCCTACTCGCACATCGTATCGATCCAATTCTTTATGTGTACTTTAAAATAGGTAGAGACTGAAAATTTATATAATTTTCTTCTTTTCACTTTTTTCCTTTTCTATTACTTTATTTTTACTTTTTTTTTTATTTCTTTTATTTGTATTATTTATTTCTCTCTTTTTTTTTTGCAACGCTCTTCTCCATAGAACAATCAAAGTGTTTTATGCGTATTCGTATTAGTTTTTATACATAATGTAAAATGCTTCTATCTATAAGCATATATCTATCTTTAAATATATATAATAATAAATAATAATAAATATAATAATATATCTTTAATATTCTCATATTTTTATTCATCTCTACATTATTTTTTATGTCGCACAAGTAAATTCCTTTTTCTCCGATCACCCTATATAACTTCGCCGTGATCGGAAAATCTTATTTTTTTCTCTCGGTTCGAGGAAACGGTAATCAATGCCAAAGGAGTTTCGCAACGTTCCTGTGATGAAAATAACGCAAAGTGCTTCAGTCTTGTATACATATATGTATATATAAATATACATATATATATATATATATATATATATATATATATATGTGTGTGTGTGTGTGTGTATATATATCGCTATAACATTATCTTAGAAAAACAGCGTGCTTGTTCTCGAACGATCGAGGATCAGTCATTATCATTATCATTATCATTATCATTATCATTATCATAGTAATCGTCATCATCATCACCACCACCATCATCATCATCATGGTTGTTGCCGTAGTCGTCGAAGTCATGATCGTCGAGTTTACATTCGTTAACTCTTCTCTCTCTCTAACGTCTCCGTTTGTAATAGATTCTCATTCATGTAATCTCCCTCACTCCTTCTCTCTCTCTCCCTCTTTCTCCTTTGCTCCTTCGGTCTGACGATCTATGACGAATCGATTACGATCGTCTCGTTCTTTTTCCTCTCTTTTTTCTTGAATTTTTTTTCTTTATTTTCTCATTGGTTTATCTAACGACGTGAGAACTTGTCTTTTTCTCTCTCTCTCTCTCTCTCTTTCTCTCTTTTTTTCTCCATCTATCTATCCTGTATAATTTAAAACCGATTGGACACTGACTCTTTGGTCATCGCTTTTGAATCATCGAGAAGAGATAGAAAATACTCGTCATATTCTCTCCTCTCTTTTCTTTGTCATCATTGGAGTTACTCGACGTTGAATCATCGACAAAGAAGATCCGAGAATATATGCGCGAAAGAGAAAGAAAGAACCGAAGAGAGAGAGAGAGAGAGAGAGAGAAAGAGAGAATCTTTTACGAGCGCAACGAGATCGTAGAATCGTTAGAATGCTTCGTTCTCATTCTTATTTACATTGTAAGCTATCGATTTGTTTACAATCTCTATCATCGATGACGATCGACGACGACAACCGAACTGGACCGACAACCGAATTGGACCGATAACGACGACGATGATGACCGAACTGGACCAACGATGACGACGATAACGACGAGGACGACCGAACTGGACCGACGATAACGACGGCGAGGGCCGAACTGGACCGACGATGACGACGACGAAGGCCGAATTGGACCGACGATAACGACGACGAGGACCGAATTGGACCGACGATGGGGACGACGAGGACCGAAGAGAACCGATGACGACAATGACAAGAACCGAATTGGACCAATGACAACGTTGTCATTGTCGTCGGTCATCATCTCTTGTCTTTCTCCTTTCTTTTTGGTTATCATCGGAGTTACTCGACGCTGAATCATCGACAAAGAAGAGCCGAGGATATGTGTGCGAAAGAGAAAGAAAGAATTACAGAAAGAGAGAGCGAGAGCGAGAGAGAGAGAGAGAAAGAGAAGGAAAGAATCTTTCGAGTGCAACGAGATCGTAGAGCCGCCCGGATGACATTCTATATTGTATGCGACAAAAGTGACCTTGGAGGTCAGTGATCACGGTCGACCACGTCGCTCTCGCTAGGGTAAAGGCCCTCAAGGTTAGTTGGGCATATTGGGCACGGGTGAGGTGCCTGCTGCATCCGTTCTTCTCTCTTACTCTCTTTTACTCTCTCTCTCTCTCTCTCTCTCTCTCTCTCTCTCTCTCTCAACGATCGATATCTCCTGGTCGTAAAAAAAAAGGAAAAAAAAGAGAAGAAGAAGAAGAAGAAGAAAAAGAAAAAAAAGCATCATTGGAAGGTTGTCCGCCCCCTTTCTGTTCTTCCTCTTTTGCATTACATGCACCTTTGGAAACTCGAGAAACACGTTAATAATATATAAATAATAAAACGTAGAGTAGAAAGATCCCCACGGCCAACGGCAATCCCAAGTTCCAAAGATATAACTGCATCCTTGAAACGCGGATAAAACGTGGGAATGAAAAAAATCGATCTCACTCTCTCTCTCTCTCTCTCTCTCTCTCTCTTTCTTCAAGCTCTTTTCCTTACTTCGTTCCTTTGATCTTTATCTTTTTTTTTGGGTAGTTGGGAGGAAGGAATCGATAGGAAGGGTGGGCGAGGAGCGTAGGAAAATGCTTCGACATAAATCCTTAGCCATGAAAATTCTCGCTCGCTGATTATTATTTATTTGATAATTTTCATGAACTTCCCTTCAAGAAAAATGTTCACGTAGCTTTAACGATTACGTCGCCACAAAGCAGGTTTTATTTATAAACTATAATACAACGCAATTACTGTTCGCTTTGTCTTCCACTTTAATTTTCATTGGCGTATCGTGTGAAAAAACAAACAAACAAAAAATATATAGATAATTGCATCGTTTATCGTTTGACAGCTCGTATTTCGTGAGTCTTTTTTTCATTCCATGATTCAATTTCCTTACGAAAGGGTAAAGTTCAATGTCAGAAAGGTATCGCAATGAATTTATATATATATATATATATATATATATATATATATCGATCTTTATTTCAAGAAGAACAGTTATGGGTTTCGGGTGAATCCTCAAAGAAGAATGACAACTTTCCTAATAATTCATAATAGAAAATCTTAAATAGCAACGGAGATCAGGTAGTACGTTATATCGCACGATCTTTCAATACTCTTTACTATTGTGCTATTTTATATCTTTATTTCTTTATTTCTTTATTATTTTATTTTCAGCTAATAGCGCCCGACGTGAATGCTTTTCGAAATTTCAAAAAATTTTTATTTTCATCCAACGTGTTCGATATGCGTTATCGAACTGCATCGAATGCAGTAATGAAGTTATCGTCGAGTGGTGCGTCGAACGTTCGATATAAAGATTATTTCGAATAATTTTTACGATCAACGATCATATCTGTACTCTCGATTAAATCAAATTACAAATTTAATTAAGTCCAATTTTTGCTGCCACTCGCAGACAAAAACTTTGTTACTTCTCTCTCTCTCTCTCTCTCTCTCTCTCTCTCTCTCTCTCTCTCTCTCTCTCTCTCTCTCTCTCTCTTTCTCTCTCTCTCGTGGAGGATAAACGTTTGCGATATTTAACGAAATAAATGTATGTATTCGATCTGTAACTTCGAAACGCCTAACTAATGAAAACTCCGTTGGGATCAAAATTTATCCGAAAACAAGAAAATAGAAAAGAAAAAGAAATAAAAGGAAATTACAGGACTGTAGTGAGAAAGAATTAAAAATGACATGCCATTCGATGTCTATTCTCTTCTTAGGATGTTGATTTAGGAGATTTAAGGTTATGGGATTAGAATCGATGGTACTTTTCTAGCCGTGAAAATAACATTCGTATAGTCTCAAGGTTTTTCGAAGGAAAATCATTGAATTTCAAAATAATATTGGTGGACACTTTGTTCATTGAGACACTCTGTGTATGTTTATGTATAGGGTGTGTACTATAATATATAATTAAGTATACATTGTATAGTATTATAAACACATAAATTAGATTGCTCCCTAAGTTACTTTCGTGCCACGCTATGAGTGACTATGAAATAAAAGGAAGAAACTTATGGGACACCTTAATATATATAAATAAATAAATAAATAAATAAATATATATATATACACACACACACTGAATATTTTTATTAATGAAAGGTAGAATATATAGAAAAATGTATTACGAGAGGTTCATCGTTAGGTTTATATACGTTTATTGTATTTTTGATTTCGTTTCAACGATTAATAACAACACGGTCTTGGTTTGGAGCGAGTTCTCTCTATCTTTCTTTTTTATTTTTTTTTTTCCCCTATGATATTAATAGAGAATGTGTCTATGTGATAAAAGGGCAACTGTGCATAAAGTAGGAAAGACGTATAAGTAGGTCTTCGGAATCTTAGAATCCGGAGTATCGATGTGGCATTTCCTTCCTAGCTGTTAACATCTCTGTAATTCTACGTATATAAAAGTATCATTAAAATACAAAATAACATTATTGATATTTCCCAATCAATATTTGTCGCTTGTCGATCGACATAAAATCGACACAAAATCGAGATTCTACGTATATAATTATCATTAAAATACGAATTAACATTATTGATATTTCCCAATCAATATTTGTCGCTTGTCGATCGACATAAAATCGATTAAATATCGAGATTATATTAGTAATATAATTATTTTACATCGTTTAACGAGTTCATATCCGTGTACATAACCTATCTACATATACGTTCACACGTATCTACATTTATTTCCTAATATATATGTCGAACTTATTCGATATTTCTTTTCTTTTCTCCTTAAAAACAAACAACCAAAAAAAAAAAGAAAGAAGAAAAAGAAGAAGAAGAAAGAAAGAAAGAAAGAAAGAAAGAAAGAAAGAAAGGAAACGATGGAAATTGATATCCGTTCGTCTGATTCGCGTGTGTGTCTCTTTGTGATATCGAAAATTTTCATTCGCAAAAAGGGGCGATAATTTTCGCTCCGAGCGTTGTCAGAGCGAGGGAAAAATTAAGAGGGGCGGGGCCCGGGGGCAGCAGGGGACAGGGAGGGAGGGAGGGAAAGAATCGAAAGGAATGAAAAGTAAATTGTAGGAGATCGTGGGAGGTTGGGTCGTACTAGAGTATCTCATCGCGATCCTCGGCGACCGGTCGTCGGTCGGTCGGTCGGTCGTTGGCCTCAGAGGAAACAAGATGTCAGAGTACGACGAGAGTATGTTAGCTTTTCGTCGGAAATGAGATTATCTGGTAACGAAGAATAAATGACCAGATTGCTGCTACTATAAATAGCATATAACTTTTAAGTGTCTGCCGGCAGCTGTGGCAGATTATTCCGGGTTTTAACGCGATACGATTAGGTAAATTTATCTATTCGAGTTTCGATCGATGAACGAACGATCCAATTGATGATCATTATTTCGTCATTCCTATTTATCCGTATATCTACTGTTTCCCCTCGATCGTACGGAGATAATTATTATTGTTATCATTATTATTACTTTTCTTTCTTTCTTTTTTTTTTCCTTCTTTTACGCCGCTATTCTCGATCCTTCGACGAACTCTCTCTCTCTCTCTCTCTCTCTCGATCGATTGATCGATCGATAATCAATAGTAAACCTTTTTTACCCCTTTTTTTCAATCTTTCTAATGGCAACCCATTGGATTATGAGACAGAGAGAGAGAGAGAGAGAGAGAGAGAGAGAGAGAGAGAGACTTCGATTTTTTATTTTTGATCAAAAAATTCAAAGAATAGAATTATTCGTTCGTGTGTATCGCTATCTTAAGAATTTGCGATTGATACGAATATGAATGGGTGGGAGGTTGGATTGGGGGAAGGGGAGGAGGGGAAACTAATCGATGACACAAATCTATTGTCGATACGACGAGTGACAAATTTTAAAAGATACGATACTTAAATCGATCTGATCTTGTTAGTACATGTTATTACATAAAAAAAAAAAAAAACGAAACGTACGTACACCGATTTCTCTTTATCCCCGTATTATCTATCGAAGATACATCCCAAATGGATAGTAACTCGCGAACTCCTTTCTCCCTCTCCCTCTCCCTCTCCCTCTCTCTCTCTCTCTCTCTCTCTCTTTCTATAAAGAATCTCACGTCGATGGAAACGTTATCGTCCAACCGTTAGAAATAAATAGGACGGGGAAATAATGGCGCCACCTGAAATATTTTCTTTCTTGGCCGTCGTGGCAAAGAGGCTCCCCTCTTTCTTTTTTTTTTTTTTTTTTTTTTTAGAAAAATACAACCCCGTACGGAGATGGAATGGAAACCGAGAGGGTGAGGTACGGATTTATGGGCGTATACATAATGGGAGATCGATAGATAGATCGAGAGATCGAGGTCAGCTACGGATAAAGAAAAAAAAAAAAAAAAAGAAAGAATAGAAAAACAAGAAAAGAAAAGGAAGGAAAAAGAACTAACCCCCTTTCTCTCTCTCTCTCTCTCTCTCTCTCTCTCTCCGTTTTCCTCTCTTTTTCTTCCTTCCCTCTTCTCTCCCGCCCCCTTAACCGTTCCATAATGAACCCCGACGGACCGAAAAATAGGGTTTTTTTTTCGGGTCGACGAGTGTTAAGATCCGTTCTCGCAAGTAAAGAAAGCAAAAAAAAAAAAAAAAGAAAGAAAAATAAAAAGATTTAGCGGTTCTCCTTCGCCTTTTTTCTTCTTCTTTTTCTTTTCCTTTCTCTGTTTTTTTTTCTTTTTTCTTTTTTAAATCGATTTCCTGCCACCTTCGATCACCATTCATTTCAAACGCACACCTACACTCCTGACCCCCTCCCCCCGGACCCCTCTCCTACACTCTTCCTCACCATTGTGTTCTTTATGTCAGACGCATATAACAGTATATATATGTGTGTGTGTGTGTGTGTGTGTGTTTGTATATGTGTGTATCTATATACGTATATATGTATGTATACACATTGTGCACTGTTCATAAACGGCATTGTGCGGAACAACGCGAAATGTCTCCGTTGCGTCGCGACGCGAAATAATATGCGGGTGTAATTTAGAACGTTACGATATAGAGCGACTCGGGTTACTTTTTCTTTTCGTTACTACGTAACAGGTAACAGGTAAAGAAAATAGGGGCGGGGGAGGAGGTGCACCGTTAATCCCGCACCCTATCTTCATTTCTTTCTTTCTTTATTTCTTCTTTACTTCCTTTCCTTTTTTTCTCCTAATTCTTCTTCTTCTTGTTATTATTTTTATTATTCATTTCGTGAAAAAATATGTATATATATATATATATATATATATATATTATTTTTTTATTCGATAAAAAAGAATTTATATAAAAATGTGTAATATTGGTTTTACTTTTTATTTAATAAAAAATGTATGCATATGTAAAATACGTAACAAAGTATATATTATATTATATATAATAAAATAAATATATATAATTATTTATGCAATACATACGATAAAACATATATATATATATACATATAATAAGAAAAGTTAACAAATATATTTCTGTGATCATCCAAAATTACGTATAAAACAGTTTATTCATATTTACTCCATGTCCGAAATATATATATATATATATATATATATATATATATGTGTATATATGTACACAATATATATATCATTAACATTACTAATTAAGAAATCTATTATCAATTAAAACCATTATCATTGTCTGGATTTTCTTTGTTTTTATCCAAGAATGTTCGCTCACGATGTTGAAGATAAAGCGACTACTCGGTATATGATCTAACCCAAGATATATATATATGTGTGTGTGTGTGTGTGTGTGTGTGTACGTTCAAACGCGACGATTATTATCGAAATGACGTCGTTTAAAAAGGAGTCCCATTGCGACAGAGGAGATAAGTGCTACTACATCGACTTTTTTTTTTTATATCTCTCCAAACGACGACCTTGTTTTTCTTCGTTCCTTTCTTTGCGCAATTACTCGTTGTTACGCGTGAATCATCGAAAAGTGGTGGTAGATCCTAAGGAAATCCGCAGCCATGTGTTCTTTTCTTGCGAAATTTTCGATTCGTATCGACGTCTACGCAACAAGGAAAAAAGGAAAAAAGAAAGAGACATAGAGAGCGAGAGAGAGAGAGAAAGAGAGAGAGAGAGAGAGAGACAGAAAACCGAGAAACATTGCGTGATTGCTCGTCAGGTGTGCGTACGTTTTGCATTTAATCTATCTCCACCCCCTCTTTTTCTTTCCTTTTCTTTCCATATATATATATATATATATATATATATATATATATATATATATATATATGCATGTGTGTGTTTCAATATTCATCCTAAGTGAGTACGTATAAAGAAACGTCTCGACGATGATCCACGTAAAATTAATTCTAAACGATCGGTCAGTCCCGATAACGATGAAAACAAATGGTGCATTCGCAATCTAACTTTAAGATAACGATCGAAGAAAATGTCCGTTCTTAATTTTGGATTAGATATATCTAAACGTTTTCTGATATAATGATCGAATCCAGTTAACAATTTCGATATCCATCGTATGTATAATCACACACACACACACATGGATATGTATATATGTATATATAAACGTCAGTTCGGTCGAATGTGATTCTAATATATTTCATTTGAATTGAGCTTAAGAGGAGTCGCTTTACAAGGGCCGTCCTTGTTCTCTCTTATCGAACTCGATGTAATTTCTTTAATTAACCGAGGACAACCGAGAGTGATATATACATACATACATAGATACATAAATACATACATACATAAATACATACATACATACATATATACATACATAAATACATACATACATAAATACATACATACATACATATGTATATATATGTACGTATGATGATAGGTAGATATATAATCGAGATGAGACGAAAGGATTTCTTGCGGGCGATACGAAGCCGCTGTTTCTCTCTCTCTCTCTCTCTCTTTCTCACTCTTATACATACTCACTGGGTAACACGGTACCAGTAACGAAGGAGTTAACGGTGTTCTGCCCTCGATAGCCGCCATTGTGAAACTACATATTATGACAGAGGATCCGTCGCGTGGTACCGCTTCACCACGACATACTTACTTACACCGCCATGTATCGTCGTATCCCGTCGTCTTCGAACACCCTTCCTTCCTTCCTTCCTACATACATACATACATACACCCTTCCTACCTCATTGCCACCCTTCTTTACCTTCTTTTCTTTCCTTCTTATTTGTTTTTTTTTTTTAATTTTTTCTTTCTTCTTTTCTTTTGTTTGTTTGTTTGTTTGCTTCCTTCCTCATTTTAATATTATTATTAAAATAACCGTTTTACTTATAAATTATTATTATATATAAAGTATATTTAATCTACAAAATATAGAAATATATTATATATTAAATCGTATATATTATATAATTATAATAAAGGTTATAAATTTTAGTATATTAAATATATAAAACTGTAATATAAATTTTTATATTAATTATTATATATAATTATATTTACTAAATCATATATATCATATAACTATAATAATTAAAGGTTATAAATTTTAGTCACTCCTCCCTTCGAATCCCTTACTCGACCTCCACTCACGTCGATATTCTTGTAACTATTCTTCCACCCACATCCTTATTTTCTTCCCTTATATCTTTCACTTACTTACTTACTCATACACTTACTTACTTACTTACTTCCTTCCTTCCTTTCTGACTTTCCCTACTTCTTCTCTTTTTTTTTTCTTTCTTCCCTTCTTTCCTCGTGACGATCCGACTCATTCTAGATTTTGCATCATCGATCACGTCACTTTCTACGATAAATATATATATATATATATGTGTGTGTGTGTGTGCGAGTATAATTTCCGATAACGGAAAAGAATTGTTCCAATGAAATATTCCAATATTTCAATGAAATGTTCCAATGAAATCTTATTTTGTGTGTGTGTGTGTGTGTGTTTGTGAGAAAGAGAGATTCGTTCGATGAATTACGTGAATACGTTAATGAAGAATGTTACCATAGGATAGAAACTCATCTTACGACTGTACACACAAACACACAAACACACTAACACAGACACACACACACACACACAAACACTATATATATATATATGAATTTATATTATATGTATAATAAAATTTATTTGATCATAGATTAGGCGATAATATATATATATATAATTTTTATTTTCTATATTTTTCTATTGTTTCCCCTCTCGTTCATTTTTCTCGCGACAGCATAATCGAGTAAAATATCTCGGGCAATGTATTTTTTTCTTATCTGTTCTCTCTCTCTCTCTCTCTCTCTCTCTCTCTCTCTCTCTCTCTCTTATCGAAAATAAGTATCATCATCGAACACTTGATTTTTCGTCGAAAGTTCAATTTCTATTATATAATATATATATATATATATATATAATTATTATTATTATTAATTATATATAACTATTAATGAAAGAAAATGAATTTCCCAACTTAAAAAAAAAAGAAAAAAATTAGTGGTACATCATCGTTACTTTATCATCGAATGAATGAACGAAGGAAACGTAACGTGGATACCGGACGATCGTTATGTTGAAATCGTCGAGTTATCGCGGTCGGTTTGAAAAAGATAGATAATAATAATAATAATAATAATAATAATATTAATAATAATAATAATAATAATAATAATAATAATAATAATATTCATAATAATAATAATAATAATAATAATAATAATAATAATAACAACAATAATACTAATAATAATAAAAGACAAAAAAGAGAAAGAGAAAGAGAAAGAGAAAGAAAAAGAGAGAGAGAGAGAGAGAGAGAGAGAGAGGCAAAAAAGAAAAGAAAAAAAAGGGAAGAAGAAAATAAAAATGAAGAGACGACAGGCTAGTAATAAGCTTGGATCTCTCTCTCTCTCTCTCTCTCTCTCTCTCTCTCTCTCTCTCGTCCAAACTGTTCAGGATACGTTGGCGACATCTTCTATCGCATTACGGACATCCTGTATGCTTCGGGAGGAGTCTCCTCCTCCTCCTCCTCCTCCTCCTCCTCCTCGTCTTCACCTCCTCCTCCTCCTCCTTCACCTCCTCCCACTATATGCGTACGTATGTCGTTAACCTCACATACGCGAGTGCGTTGGAAGTGGACCGATAACGGGCCCTCGCTTTTGTCGTTCATCGCGATGGAAGTGGAAGTGGGATTTCGATGATCCATCAAACCGTCCACGCTATCTCCGTAATTTCCGCCGATAAGCCAGCCCATCGTTTTACGATATTATACGCGTTCATTGCGTTATTAACAATGCGAACGAAGAAGATCTGAAAGAGAATCGGAATCGTCTATGAATTCATATGTATATGAATGTATATATATATATATATATATATATATATATATATATGGATCGATCGATCGATCCGTCTACGACACAAAAACTTGAACCGAATTTATCTTCCGCCTTTGGAAGGAATAAATGGGATAAACGAACGTACAAAGAAAAGAAAAGAAAAGAAAAAAAAAAAGAAAAGAAAAGGAAAGGGGTTGAAAGGGTTAAATAGAAACGTCGAACGTTTTAATTGAAACGCAAGGAAGAATTTATTCGGGGCCATCGGAATCGATCGAACATTAATTACTCACGTAATTGAATAATAAATGTGTACGTACTTTGGGATAACGTGATATTGAACAATATTATTCGATTGAAGGGTAATAGAAGGGAAAGGGTAGCAGGATAAAAAGGATTTTCGATAATGGGGATCAATCGTAACAATTTATATGGCTATACCATTTCAAAATTTTCAATTTTTAATGGGAAACCATTAGTCCTATATCGTTCGTTCTTATTACCTGTATTATAGATAAGTATATGAAAAAATGAAAAACAAAACGAAATCTGTTGAATCAATTTTAT
Source organism: Dolichovespula sylvestris (assembly GCA_918808275.2). Taxonomy (NCBI): domain Eukaryota; kingdom Metazoa; phylum Arthropoda; class Insecta; order Hymenoptera; family Vespidae; genus Dolichovespula; species Dolichovespula sylvestris. The sequence continues at coordinate 3,629,874 of OU964975.1, forward strand.
TTGAGAAGAATCACGATGGGTGGACATAGGTGAATTATTTTTTCGTTATCCACACCATCTATGCATATATATATATATATATATATATATATATATATATATACGTGTATATAGGGAAAGAGAGAGAGAGAGAGAGGTCTGTGCATTATATTTCATAACGCTCGTAACATAGTTATCTCTGTGGGGTTAGTTTAAAAAATGCAATCGACGGGATCGAATCGAATGCTCGTAATCACCTCGTTAAAGACAATTTCTATGTGCGATAAACTATAGCGGATGAAATAGAAAGAGAGACAGAGATAGAGATAGATAGAGAGAGAAAAAGAGAGAGAGAGAGAGACTGACAGACAGACAGACAGACAGAGAGATAGAGAGAGAGAGAGAGAGAGAGAGAGAGAGATAACAGAATACCCGAGAATAAACGAGATATATTTATTCGTCGTATCGAGGTTTTAGCTTTATACTTTCATGTAAGGCTCGTAGAAAGAGTTTTATTTCGTAAGATCTACGTTACCCGTGGCAATGACCGCGAATCGTGACGGTTTTCGATTTGTCACAACCGATTTCGCGAGAACCGAATGAATACCGGGCGCTTTACGCACACGATATTCGGGGAAAATAAGCGAATTACTTCGAAGTTGTAAAAGTGTATTAGTGATTTCGTGAGAAAGAAAGAAAGAAAGAGAGAGAGAGAGAGAGAGAGAGAGAGAGAAAAGGAAAGAGAATATGTATATATATATATATATATATATATATGTATATATATATATATATATGTATATATATACAGAGAGAGAGAAAGACGATCGAGGTCGGTGAAAGTGGGCGATGAACCCGGGTACCGATGCCGGACCAGTCCCGCATTACGCTACTTAACTCTCTTACGTTTCCATTTAACGAGCACTTCGCTCGAACGCCATAGAATTTCAATGCATCCGTAATCCCTTTTCCGTAATAGCCGTTTTTATCGTTCTCTCTCTCTCTCTTTCTATATATATATATGTATATATATATATATATATATATATATATATATATATATATATCTTTCTATCTCTCTATCTCTCTTTCTCTCACTCTCTCTCTCTCTCTCTCTCTTTATCTTTCACTTCTCTTCTTTATCCTTCTCTGTCTCTCTCTCTCTCTCTCTTACGGGAATACATAAACCTCAAAACGTCCATGCCGGTTGTGTTTTGCATCGAGACAACGTTTCTACTTATTTAACTACGTCACTCAAAAACCGCATACCCGAAATTGTTTTCCTAAGAACGGCCGGTGATAGGAAAAAAAAAAAAAATAAAAGAAAACGAAAAAGAAAGAAAAAGAAAGGAAAAGAAAAAGAGGAAAAGATTTGCGAGTCGTGAGACTTTTTAATTTTTGTTGAAAATTTTTGTCTACTTCTTTTATTTATTTTATATTATTTTATGTTATTTTGGTTTTATTTAATTGACAGGGTATTGTTTATTATTTACGATTCGACGTTAATTAATATTGAAGGGTATTAATGTTTTTTGAAAATGTTTCTATTTTTTTTTCCTTTTCATTATATATTATTTAACATCGACAAGGATTAAAATTGAAAGGTTTCAATGTCAATTTAAATAAGTTTATAACAAAATTAATGCCGAACAGTTCCATATATATATATAGAGAGAGAACAGATATTATTCGATAATTTTTAAATTAGTAATGAAGATCGGTTGACTCTCGATAATTCAATTTTTCGTCGAATTTCTTGCAAAAGAAAAGAAAAGAAAAAAATCAAAGATCTACACGACGTGAAAGTTATATTATATTACTTTCACTAATATAATTATACTGTATCGGTTATAAAACTTGTATTTGAAAAAGAAAAAAAAAAAAATAAGAAAAATTTCGTACGCGCTACCAGTGACAATTTAATTTTCATCGATAAAATTAAACGATACTTAAGATATACGTAAAAAAAATAAATATATGTCTATATTTTTTCTTTTTCTTCCTTTTTTTTTTTTATTTCCTAAATTACACGGTTACATGTAACAGGGTGTTTCAGAAATAGATGGCCAAACTTTGGTGTCGTGTTCGACTTTTCCCTAAGGGCGACAAAAGGTCATATAAACATAGGACCGAAAATTCTTCCTTTTTCGAAATAAAAATACTTTTTATTTTTGACCGAGTATTTTTGGTATGCTCAAAAAGTTATTCGTAGAAATAGCTTGGAAATAATATCATTTTACAATAATACATACGTCGCCTTTGAAAACGTATCAACGCTTTCGTAAAGACCGTCAAAGATCATTTAAAATTTCAAATCTGTTCCAAATTTTATCAACTGCAACCAAAATATCCGTTTTCTTATTAATTTCCTTTTAAAATTATCGAACCATCAATAAGTATAGTTACTATATATAACTATGTATATTTGGTATATATTTGTATGTGTACGAATTTGACACTTGACACTATATATATATATATATATATATATATATATATATATATATATATATATGTTATATTAATTAATAAAAGTAGAACAAAAGATGTAGATTGTCTATCAATTTTTCACTGATCTGTTTAAATTTATTATTATTATTATTTCATCATCATCATCATCATCACATTCTTCTTCTTCTTCCCCGACCTTTTTCTCTTTCACACAATACAATAAATTAAAACCCGCGTGGGTATACGTGGTAATAAAAAAAGGAAATTAATTAAAACATTGGAACTTTTCGAGGAAGAAAGAAAAAAGGGACACACAACACGTTCATTATTCATGAGCGATATAGGATAGTATAGAGTTCATCGTCAATTATCATACGTTATTGTTGAAACTCTCTCAGGTGGATCGAAGGTTGCGAAACGTTTAAAGGTCTTGGCTCTGGGTTTTCGATCTACGGAAAGAAATAAAAAAAAAGAAAGAAAAAGAAAAAAGGAAAAAGGAACATGCGTCTTTGATGCCTATAATCGATTGTGCTTTCCAATGAGTAAGAAAAATACACACACATACACAAAGAGAAAGAGGGAAAACGAGAGAAAGAGAGAGACAGAGAGAGAGAGAGAGAGAAAGGTATAGAAGAGAAATGAGTGCTTGGACTTACCCTTAAAACTTAAATGGATTTTCGAAGGTTAAACCTACGGTGATTTAAACGTAGATGTAGGTATTTGTGGGATGGCTATATCTATGGTGGTGGCTATTTTAGTCGAGACACCCTCTTTCCTGCGCAGGAAGATCTTCCTCCCGACCCCTCCCTCCCTCTGGCTCTAACCATCTTCCTTCCTCTCCGTCTCTCTCTCTCTCTCTCTCTCTCTCCCTTCTTCCGTTTATGCTGCCGTAGAATCCCTGCTTTACAACAACTCGATGCTCTTGCGTCGCTTGCGTCATGGGCAACGCTTGCCTTTGAATTTTCCGTGTTCGGCCGTACATAGACGAGGATTATGCGTTCCCCTTTTATCGTACGAAACTATGTGTATATATGTGTGTGTGTGTGTGTGTGTGTGTATTATACGTACGCATGTATTTTGTTTGCCCTTTTATATACATTCTTAATTGATTTATTTTCCTTTTTATTTCTACTCTTTTCCTTCTCTTTATCTTTTCCTTTGTTTTTCTTTATTTAATCTTTTTCCTTTTATTTTATTTTTCTTTGTTTTTATTTCTTATTTTACTCATCCATCCCTAGCCCGTTCGTGGCTCGTAAATGTGTGATGTAATTTAATTTCGTTATGGGTATACGCTTATAATACAGTTATGGCTGGACGTGTAAAACGTACGAGTACTTACATACGAGAGAAGGAAATTCTTAGAGATTTTATTTCTTTGCTTTCTTAATCAATTATCGATCCATTTACCGAGAATACTATTTACGAACCTATACGGAACAAAACTCATAATATACATATACATGTATATGTACATATATATATATATATATATTTCTCTTTACAGATAGGTATTTCTATTTCGCGTGCGCATTACTTTTGTTAATTTTATGTCTATGAAATACAGCTATGATTTATCTATAATTTATGTTTATTTTCCTATGTGTAGAATTATTCATTTATATATATATATATATATATATATATATATATATATATATATATATGTATGTATGTATGTATATATATGTGATTTACATAATTTACATTTATATGCTTAGTATGTGCTTAGGTTATATACATACATATATTACATATAATATCTATAGGAATGTCTATTCGGTATGGAAAGGTGCTATCGCTTACGCAAGTCCGTTAGCAAGCGAGGTATAGTAAAATGAGCGAAGAATGGCCATATAGAATGCTGCAATTCGCGTTTAACAATTAGTTGCTTAATGGCAACAATGAGGAAGCAACTGGTCATATTTCTTCTATCGCTTTCTCAACTATATACAATTTTCTTAACTGAAAAGAGTCGTCCAAATCGTTTCACATGTTTTATTATTTCAAAGTATCTCCGTGTATTTGTACACGTACGTGCGTGTTAGTGTATAAGGATGGTACGTACGCGTGTGTGTTCGTGTGAATTTCCATGTGCAATATAATATGCAATTCGACATGAATCAAATCGAAAATACGAACTTCCAAAATATATATACATATATATATATATATATACATATTAAAAAATCAGTCGATCGGATTGACATAGTAAACACCTTTATATAATAATTTTTTATTAAAAGAAAACAAAAAAAATAAAATATATGAATTTCTTAAGATATCATTAAAATATAGGGATTAATAATAGTAGATAATTAATAGGATGCAATGAATGTTTTATCTTAGAAGTGGAATCATAAAAATCAGATCTAATAGAATTAAAAATATGATTTAAATTTGTAATATATATATATATATATATATATATATATATATATATATACGCATATACTCATAGTTAATTATTAGTATATGGAAATATAATTATAACTCATTTACATAATTTCATTTCACCATAAAAGCGTAGACGTAAGCGTAAACACGTTTCGTCAAGCGGATAAATAGCGGTCAGTTATTTAAAACGCCATAGGAATAATATTTTTTCCATTTTCTTTCCACTTTTCTTTTTTCTTTTTCTTTTTTTGACGTTAATCAGTGTGACGACGATGGTCCGTCACACTTATGTCAGACAAAATCTTTCGTTGTGCATACCACCTGGCTTTTACGAGACACCATAACTCATTCACATCCGTAAGTTTTATAGTCGACTATAAATTTCTATCATATAATCATAACACGCCTACGGAATTCTTACGTCTCATTAATTCGCCATAATCGTCTATATTCGTTTGTTTTGATCTTTTTTTCTTTTTTATTTTTTTTTAACCATCAAACCCTACCACACATACATACTTATGCACGATGACGCGTGTACATATTCGAAAAATGTAAACGGGTTTTCTTCATTATTATTATTATTATTATTTCTCTTTTTTACACTTTTCATTTCATCTTTCGTACTAAAAACTCCCGCGAAATTTTGATCGGCAATTTCCTAGTCCGCTTGAAATTAGAATTTGAAAATATATATATATATATATAAAACAGAAAAATAAGAAAAAAAGAAACAAGAGAAAACGTTTCTCTTATTCTTGTGATTTTTTATAAGAAAAACGAAAAAGGGATATTAATTCCCATTTTGTTATTATATACGATCCTGGAGCTTAGTGTTGGAAGAATAAAAAAATTGATATATGAAAAGGGGCAAAGGAAATGAAGGATATCTTTTGATTTTGACAATAATTCTCGATTTATTAAATATCAGACGAAGTAAAATATTTTTGAATCGAAAAAAGCATTTAATATTTTTATGATTACATATTAATGATCTGGGATCATATAAGATGGATATGTATATTTCTTATTTCCTTTTTTTTCTTTTTTATTATAGAAAAAGAAAAATGAAAAAATAAATATATATGAAATTAAGGAGTAAAGATGAAGAAAGAAGAAATTTACAAGAAAAAAAAAGGAAGGAAAAAATCATTTCTTAATCCTCTGATTATCAAAGTGATCGATGTTCTAAACCTCGAATAAATATCGCGAGATCATCTGTTATTAAAAGTACACTCTGTAGAAAATTTGATAAATAATAATATATACTTAATGTAAATCGTAGATCACCGTGAAATACAATTAAACGTATAATTAATATTAATGAATGTATAACGCAAGCTTGGCTCGCGATTCGTATTCACTTAGATCGTCGATTTACATAGTCATCAAATACTTTGGACTATGTCGTTGGACAAGGTCGTTCAATTCTTTACGATTATCATTTCTTTTTTACGATCCTTGACTTTTTCTTTACGCTCTCACGAGCATACGCATATACGTACATACATACATATATATACATATATATATATATATATATATATATATATATATATATATATGTATGTATATCTATATTGGTAGAGAAAACTACGTTTGTTTCAGATATCGTAGAAATGTAACACAGTCGTAAGAACAAGAAAATCAGAATACAAAACGAAGCAAAAGGCAAATTTGCACGTTCATTGTGAAATCTTGTTTTCGAACGGGATGACATCGCGCGTCCATGAGAAATTCTCTACGGCTGGCAGCTTACGCTTTCTTTCAAACAACTTACATATATATAGACATATATAAATATATATGTGTATATTTATATATACATATGTATCACTCCGTCGTTGTAAACTATTATATTGCAAAATAAGATTGGACATCGTAAGTTGGCAACTGAACATCCCAATGTTACCTGTTACAAAGATGAGGCGTATTAAATGACGTTAGAGTTCTATTACAGAAAAGAGGGTAATAATAATAATAATAATAATAATAATAATAATAATAATATTAATAATAATAATAATGATAATAATAATGAAAAAGGAAAAAAAAAGAATAAAGAAAAGAAAAAAAGAAAGTAGAGGAGCATTCAAACGTAGTGAATCGTTTATGTCTAACATTTGCCAAATGCGTATTGGTCGTCTATATATGTACGTATATAAGTATGTATGTAGATAATATCTCATGAATTTTTTATTGCTGAATATTAATAGTGTCTATTAATAAATATATATATGTATTTATTTATTTATTTATTTATTTATTTATCAATAAATATAGTGATTTCGTCCGTATATTTTTTGTTGCACGTTTATCGTGTCACTCGACAAAATTATTTTATTCTTTTATATAAATAATTTCTTTTTCTTTTTTATGAATAATAATAATAAAGATAACTAATGAATTCAATGATCTTACTGTTTGTCCTTATTGATAAATCATATTACTTCTCGTTTATTGAGAAATAAGGTTTAATGATAAAAAATTTATAAATCATATCTCGATTGCGTCTTTAGCGAACGATCGAAATAATTTTTTCGTCGTTCCTAACGTAACCGATACAATAATAATCGAAACGTACATAACCCGATCGTAAAATATCGTAACAATTATGAAATTTATCGCTTTCATTCGGATTTATTTATTGTTCATTATTATTATTATTATTATTATTATTATTATTATTATTATTATTATTATTATTATTACTATTATTAATTTATCGACGTTATTATCAATTGATTTGAAATTGTTATTGATGGTATTAATGCATAAGAATAAATTAATATTTCTATAAATTAAGTGTATAACATAAATGCATCGTTTAATTCGTCTCATCGATCATCGCGAGATATTTTCGTTATATGTGTACAGTTAGAAACGCATAATGTTGCTTGATGTTGCGCAAGATTTCGTAATTTCTATGACATCTTTATAAAAATAAGAACGTATTTGTTAAAAGTCCTATATCGTTAAACGGAATACTTTATATTTAGTTAGAAAATTTACGATTATAATTCGCATACAAAGTGGAATATAAAATCGAATAAGATTAGAATGGCATACAGTGTATCAATATATTTTGGCAACTATCTTCTATAACTGCAAATTTGTTTCTCATTCATTTAAGTCGTAATTTTTGTTATTAACAACAAAAGAAAATTTATTTACGATTTCGTCACCGGTCATGAGTTTTCGCATTGTAATGACCATCTAAAAGCATGCAATACTAAGCGCCATGTTCTCCTCGAATGTAGCTTGACGAAGAGAGAGAGAGAGAGAGAGAGAGAGAGAGAGAGAGAGAGAGAGAGAGAGAGAGAGAGAGAAAATAGCTTTTTCGGTGATCTTTCACGAGGCGTGCACGAGTTTGAGTCTAATAATTGCTCTCTGTCTCTCTCTCTCTCTCTCTGTCTCTCTCTCTGTTTCTATCTTTCTGTTCATGCGTGTATGTGTACGTACGTTTGTATTACGTATGCATGTATATTTCTATCTTATCATTTATTCATTTTTAATAATCATTCTATGATTTAATTCAATTTCAAAAGATTATCCAGATAAATATAAATCCATTTTAATCAGATAATATTCCTTAGATTATATTAATTTACATTTTGTATTTTATTATATCAATCTACATTAAGAAAAAAAAAAAAAAGAGAAAAATATCACGACGTATCAAGGTGTAATTATTAATTATCTCGTATATCGCGGAAAGATAATTTCGAAAGTTTCATTTTCGGTTCGTTACTTCGGAATAAAAAAAAAAAAAATGTATGTATATATATTGCAAAGTTTATTTGGATATTTCGTAAATATTTTCGATATTAAACGTAAGATTAATTACTTTTATTTTCTTTGTTTTGCATTAATTCATTATTGAACACAAATATGTAATTTAGTTTATATATAATTTTTGTTTGTTTAATACACGAGAATTAAATACCTCCGATATTATTCTTTTCGTTAAATATAACATATAAATATTTCATAAAATAATATATTTCATAAATAATATAACGTATAAATATTCAAAAATAAATTCAATATTTTTAATATCTTACAAACACAAATATAATTTAATATTTCAATAATACTTTGATTTCTTATTATTATTTATATATTTAATTCATTATCGCTACATATATATATATATATATATATATTATTTATTTACATTTTAAAAAATATTTAAACAATTACGATTACACGTCAAACGATATATAGGATATAATTAATAAAAATTGTTCAGCGATAGATAATATTCAGATTAGATATATTTGATACGCTTTTCTTTCGTTGGATCATTTGTTTTTTTTCTCTTTTTTGTTAGAAAAATTTTCTATCAACGATTATTTCGATATCCGATTCCGTTATTATTTACAATATAACTAGTCCGATGAATTAAAGAAGAAGTTCCATGACAATAGGGGTAATTGTAAAATATTACAAAGGAATTGGTCAGTGTAAAAGGACTTGCTCTCGATCGTTAATGATATCCTTTTTGATATGGTTCGTTGCTTTTCGCGATACTTTTACGAGCGACTGAACGCAATATAATGCCAACTGGACGCAATAAATGGTGTGTATATATATATATACATCGATATACTGATTGTCCGACCATAGAATATCCAAGTAAATATCTCTCAATTGATTAACATTGCAAGAAAGTTTAAGTTTAATTAAAAAAAATTTGTACGGCTCCTCTGAGTCAACCATGAAGCCCGTATAAACATTTCTCTCTCTCTCTTTTTTCGTTTTTTTCTTTTTCACATATTTATATTTGTCATCGGAATCGTATCCAATAAAATATTGCCAGTTATGCATCGTTTACGGAACAATCGACATTTATTCTTGGTTGTTTATATATATATATATATATATATATATATATATATATATATATATATATATATATATATCAAATCGTTGAAGCAAGACAAATTTTTATTTTGTAAGTGCCGCTTGGTTTAATAAAACCAAATAGTTCCCGATTTTAAATCATTATAGGCGATTTGTCTCTGTATAAGTTAGAAAATGAATAAAAGAAAGGAAGCAAAAAAAGAAAAAGAAAAAAACTTTCGATGATCAACAGCTTTCTCTCGAGCAGCAAGAAATATATGTCGGTATACTTTAGTACTGCAAATATGTCAATGACGAATAACTAGATGACGATTAAATTGATAAATCTTTTTATCTTAATCTTTTTTTGGTTCTATCAACGATCGGAATAAATCTAAAAGGTATTAATTTCAATTATATACTGAATTAGAAAAATCTAATAATTCGTTCGATCAATTTCATGTATTTCTTTTTTCTTTACTCTACGTTTTACTCCTTATTCCTTTTATAAAGGAAGAAATACGAGAAAGAAACAACTTGCTGACGTATAATATATATATAAAAAGAAACCAACCAAACAATAAAAAATAATTGAAAACAAAAAAAAAAAAAAAAAAAAAAATAATCGAATTAAACCAATAAAACTTACGGTCGCGTGGGTACTCGTCGATTTTCGACCAAGTTAAAATTAAATGTAACGTTTGAAGCCAACGTAGATCGTACGTTATCGTTAAAGATAATTTCGAACGGGGATATAACGTTACAAAGGGATTGTGCATTTTTAAATTACTAAAAATCTAAAACATACAGAAATAGAAGAGATTAGAGAGTGTCGTAGTTTAAATTTAGTGGAGGAGTACACGGGGCCCCACTCTAAAATATGTCTAATATTTTTGGACGCGGCAGCACGTGTTAGACAATTTCACGCGAGTAACGCAACGTTTGTGGGAGGAAAAAGGAAAGGAAAGGAAAGGAAAGGAGAGGAGAGGAAAGAAAGAAAGAAAGAAAAATAAAAACAAAAGCAAAAACAAAAAGGACGGTGGAGAGTATATATATATATATATATATATATATATATATATATATATATATATATATTCAAAGAGAGGCCACGTCACTAAACACGTTCAAGTTTCAAGTACGTGTAACGCGGCACTCACCGTTCCGCTTTCTTACCCTTCCGGGGCATTCCCACCTCTGCCAAGTGCAGTTTCTAGAGCAATGCAGCTGGCCAGAGGGGTGTTGAAGGGGCCCGAGGGGGGTGACGGGGGAGGGGTTAATGCTAATCCGTTCGTTCGTTCGGTGCAACTTCTTCTTGCGAACTTTCCGCGAAGCAGCCGGGTAACTTCCGAAGAGCTGAGCACAATTTTGAACGAGAAAGTGTTCGTGGAAGGATAAGAGAGAGAGAGAACAAAAAAAAAAAACAAAAAATGAATGAAAATAGAAAAAAATAAGAGGAACGAGTCGAAGTATTTATTTTTCCTTTTTCGTTTTTCTTTTCTTTGTTAAGAAACTTACCGCTAATACTCGAGTTTACGAATCGGACTCGATGCGTACTTGAGTTTTCTACTTCTTCTTTCTTTTTTTTTTTCTTTTTCGTTCTTTTACTTTTTTTCTCTATCGTATTGTATCCGACGATTTTATTGTCTTTCGTTTCGAACAATAAATTTTCTTCATTACTCAATACAATTCTTTCCTCGTTTGATAATAGAAAAGAAGAAATGTTATACAAAAATATACAAATAAATAAAGAACTTATTATACATACAAGAAAACCGATCGCACACCGACGAGTCTTCGATTTGTCGAATGTACTTTTGTCATGGGTCGCTTTTATTAATCTAAATATAAAACTGTTTTGTTAAAAGTAATTGCAACGTTATACGAACGATTTCAATTTATTTTTTTATTTATATATTTATTTATTCGATCAGTATTATCAAACGTTTGGTCAGTATTTTAAACAAACGCGTATGTATTTATAATGAAGTATCAGTAAGTTATATAAGTGCAATATATTAACATAATAACATATACATAATTATATATAAATATATATAGATATATATGACATATATATGTAACAATATAATAATATAATAACACTCATGCAATCTTAAAACTTTATATTACTTCTATCAATCAAAAATATTCATATATATATATATATATATATATATATATATATATATATATATCATCTATATCACAATGTATTTATCATTAATTAATAAAAATATCGATCACAATTCAATATAGAAACACCGCTCGTAATTCTAATATATATATATATATATCATCTATATCACAATGTATTTATCATTAATTAATAAAAATATCGATCACAATTCAATATAGAAACACCGCTCGTAATTCTTCGAGGATGACATCGAAGAAGGAATATTTCGCGAATATTAACCACGAGCATAAAAGATACCACTTCGATAACGGATCAATAAAAATATTTATGAAAATGATTTATTTGTCGAGTATTGCCGTTCGAAGATTCACGAGATAGGTTAAAGTCGAATTTAACGAAATAAATTAATGAAATAGGATGCCCGACGTCGTCCTCGATTGTTTGTTCGTTTGTTTGTACGTTTGTTTATCGCAAAGGAAAATGATATCGTTCACGGTGATATTCGATATAACGCGTTCGTTTGTTCATTCGTTCGAATTATACGTAACATTACGAAACGCGCTTGAATATATTTTTTTTTTATTTCATTATCGACGTAAGAATATTAGAATGGTCAACGACCGGTGCATGATTTAATGCACGAAACACGAAAGAAGTACGTCGTCGACTTTACAACGATCGATTAACTCCCCCTCCCTACACCCCCTACCCTATTTATCTTTCTTCCTTTCTTTTTTATCTTTTTCTTTTCTTCTTTCTCTCGAACGAGGGATGTAACGTCGAAGGAGAGAAAGCAAGGACTCTTCCTCTCGACCACGGATAATCATCGACTCGTATCATCCCTCAACCCCTGTTTTCTTCCTTTTTATTAAGCTCTCTCTCTCTCTCTCTCTCTCTCTCTCTCTCTCTCTCTTTCTCTCTATCTCTCTACCTCTCTCTGATCGTTACAGAACAACGACGGTGTCACGCTAAGGTAATCGGAGAAAGTCGTTGACCCCTTTAAGATCGTGTAACTTGACGAATGAATAAATACATACATACATGCATGCGTGCATATATATATATATATATATATATATATATATATATATATATGCATATGCATGTGCGCCGCCTAGCATAAAATGCATACACGGACAGATCAGTGTCATGTACTTGCGACACATCTAAAAAGCTCTTGAATCGACTGAGTTCTCGCCGAGTCGGCGGAAGTAACGATGTTGAAAACGATACCGTTGTCGTTCAACGAACCCCCGGCTTTTTTTCTTTTTCTTTTTTTTTTCTCTTCTTTTCTCCTTCTTTTTTTTTTTTTTGCTGCTCGTGTCAGTCCCTTCCGGAATGAACGAGAAGAAAGAATTTTAACCTTGCGTAATATACATCATACGTACTGATTTTATTACAATGATGCAACCCGATCGATTCGTCGAAATACGTTTTTAGGTTTATACATGCATACACACACAAGCGCGACTAATTTTTACGGAATATCAAACGACGATAACTCTGTTCCCCTTCTCTCCCCTCCCCTCCCCCCTCCACACCCCCCTGCGCGTTCGACTCGCGTTAATTAATGCTATTTATTTTACCGATTGAATTGAATTTTTGTACGGCGATTTCTCGGACTTCGAAGATAAGTCGAACGAAACGAGACATTCTTTTTCTTTTTCTCATTTTCTTTTTTCTTCTTCAATTTATACTTGTCATTCTCAGAAATGGCAACTTCATCGTACGCTAGATCTTCGTCGGGGACGAATAATAATTTTTATCATCGAGATGACTCGTTCGATACGTTTTAATTTATATTGATTGACGATAAAGAGTTGAACATTTTTTATAAATACGATTCGACGACAAACCGATCGATTCGATCGTCGATGAAATTGTACGTAGCGTTAAAACATCTTGTTTATTTTTTGTTTATATATATATTTTTTTTTGAATGAATGAATGAATGAATGAACGAACGATTGAATGAATTCCACCGTCTATCTTAAAGACAGTCCACGTGTACATTATTTTCGATTAGATATGAAAAAAGAAAAGAAACGCATACACACGTACAGAGAGAGAGAGAGAGAGAGAGAGGGATAGAGAGAAAGACGTAAAAATTTAAAGGAAGAATAATCAAATATCTTTGATCCAATTATTGACTCGAATATCCTTTCTTTTTCTTTATTATTATTATTTTTTTCTTTTTTCTAAACGTTTAACACGAAATAGAGATAATCGAACGAAATGATATTTTCTTTTCTAAACGACAGCCAACAAGTCGGTTTAATCGGTTTCGTGTCGATTGAGATTAGAAGTCCGTTGGTTCTCGGCTCGAATAGAATCGCATGACGGTCGAACGATTCGAGAGCGTGCCACGGCCGGTACCAGAGCCATAGGATGAAAAAAAACAGAAAGAGAGAGAGAGAGAGAGAGAAAGAGAGTGAGAAAGAGAGAAAAAAAAAGAGAAAGAGAGATAGAAATAAGAATCGGAGGAGGATATACGGACTTTCGAACGTTCAAATGCACTTGCCGTGGAAACTTTCTTTGGAGACGAGAGCCCGAGAAAGCAACTTGGCTCCCTTATAAGCGCATTTCATAACTGTTTAACGTTCCGTAACGTTGAGAGCCTTAACTAAATAACATGAAACGCCGCTACGACTTAGTCTCATCACCCCCACCCTCTCATATACACGCGAACACGCTCTCTCTCTCTCTCTCTCTCTCTCTCTCTCTCTCTCTCTCTCTCTCTTGCTCTCTTCGTAAATGCATTTGCAAGCGCGCGTGCGTGTATCTCTTTCTATCTTTATCTCCGTTCCCTCTCTCTCTCTCTCTCTCTCTCTCTCTCTCTCTTTCCCTGTCCTTATCTACTTTTTATTTTTTTCCTTAATATCGGAAGTTATCGCGTAAGTAATGAGCACTCTATGTAATGTGTCCGCGTTGATTGTACATTTATCGATACGACGAGGATCGAAGACACGCATGCAACGAGACGAAACTTTTCGATACGTATTATGACAGAGATTGATAAGGTAATATTTTATTTTATCAGAGCTAATTGCTCCTTGTGAATATATAAATATATATTAAATATATATATATATATATATATATATATATATATATATATAGGAAGTAAGTTAATATAATATTCTTAAGACTTAAATCCATCAGGCTTTTTTAGAGTAAAATTTCAATGTACGGCCGGGACAAAATTATGCGCATTTTCGAAGCTTTACTTATTCTAAGGAAAATTAATCTATTTCTCGTAAAAGTTGACATTATCTTCGAACGATCATTTTTTTTTTTTTACTTACGCGAATGCTCGAAAAACGCATTAACGTGTCAACGGCCGTTTATCGTTACTAAAGAAAGGACGCATTAAAAATAAGTAAAAAGAACGCTATTAATGTGCCGGACGGTTAAGTGTTAAGAAATATAAGAGAGAATGAGACAGAGGGATAAAATTAACGTGGGACAATTTGAACGTATTTGAAATTATTCGTACCAATAGATATTGTTTTCTTTTCTGTAGCAATAACATACGTATGCGCAATGCATATGTTTTTAATAATATCGTTTTCGTTAGACGATGAAATGTTATTAAATCAATTTTGTCATTCGTCTCACTGACATTTTTCATGCCGATATCGACTTGGGATACATCCGACGAGGCAACACGAGTCATTCGTATCATCTGATAGAAGAACAATGATAAAATGTCGATGTTAGTGACGAACGAAGTTCTCAAGTATTATGAGAACCACTTAACGGGGGAGACTTTGAATACGTGCATACGTTAGAAATGATTCATACTACTGATAAATTGTTTCGTATAGTGGTTACGTATTTGGTTCGTAGATAATAGATTATTTCGTTCTTAGACAAATATAATCAGCTAAACGTTAACAAATATAATTCGGACTAAACGTTATCGTCCGATGAAATATTTTTTTTGTTAAATTAAATCCAATAAAATTAAATCTGATTAATTAGTTTGTGTTAAATTTCTTGGTTAAATTTTATATCAAATCGAACGTGCCGTTACGATTACTCGTCTAATTTGATCGAAACGGTACAAAGCGACTGAGAGAGAGAGAGAGAGAGAGAGAAAGTGACAAACGAAGTTTCTAAGAAATTTATGAGAGCCACTTTGATGTGACGTTCTAACAATTCGAATATGATTAGACATGTGATTCATACATGTGAGATATTATTTTCTATTGGAGCTGGATAGTTTTTGGGAAAGGATCGTTCGGTTTTTTTTTCTTTTTTTTTTTTTTTTTTTTAATTCAAATATTACCACGCAAACGCTATTGGTCGACCGTCCCGACATTAGGCGCGACAAGTGCTTGTGCGATATGATTGATAAATTGTAAAAAAGAAAAAAAAAGAAAAAGAAAAGAAGTAAGCGTAAAACGCAGTAGTTACTAAGAATTAATGAGAGCCACTTAATGTGTACACTTCAAATACGTTAGAAATGATTCATACAATGAGAAATTGTTTCGTCCCGACCTAACATGGTTTTCGGAAAGATCGTTTGTTCTTTCTTCGATTTAGAAAAAATAAAAAATTATTAACTCAATTATTAGATGAACGTTTAGCGTTGCTATTGAAATTTTTTACTGACGAACAAATTAACGTTGTAGACTAAAAAGCAAAAAAAGAAAATGTTCGTATGATCTTATCATTGGTAAAAGTTAACGTACATTTAATTCAGAATTTCATATTATCCGCGATCTCTTGCATACAGATCGTATACTTCTGTTTGAACCAAAAAAAAAAAAAAAAAGAAACAAAAGAAAAAAATAGTGAAAAGAAAACACGTATATCTTATAAATAACGTCACTCGCATCGAGTGGACTACGTATAAGCAATATATCATCTACAAATTACGTAACTTTCGTATACGACAATTGTTTTCGATCAAAATCATAGTTGAAAATGTATACCTTATTTTGTATAATTATACCGAATGACTCATTCAAGATTTTAACAAGAAAATATCTCTTTCAAATGTTATCGAAAAATTTCTCATATATATACATATATTATTTGAAGAGATCGATAATCTTATTTACGATTTCAATTGAAAAATGACTCACATCAGCTACATTGATTAACGATTAAAACAAACGAAAAGAAAAGAAACAATAAACAAATAACAAAAACGAAATAAAAGGTTTATCTTCGTACGAAGAATTGTCCGTTTAAAGGATGGAGGAGGCTAGTAAAAGAGAATAAAAAGAAAAACGAAAAAAAAAGGAAAAGACGCTTAAAAAAAAAAGGATAAAAGAATAGAACCTCCTCTCTCTCTCTCTCTCTCAATCTATCTCTCTCTCTCTCTCTCTTTCACGAGACTTCTCCTGCTTTCTTTCGACATCGGAGCTTCGCACTGAGAGAGAAACAAAGCTTGTAATTATGTACATCTCATAAATTTTTATCTCTACTCGAAAAGGGGGAGAACACGCATATGCAACGTTAAGTTCCCTCCTCTCCCTTCTATGACCTCTTTGCCTCTCATTCCCCTCCCCCATTCCCCCTTACCATCTTATCCCTTTACCCCCTTTAACCCCTTACCCCTTACCGACCATCGATTATTACGACATCGAACGCAAGGAAACGCACGGGTGTGCGCATAAAAATGCTAATTCGATTCGTCCTCTCCGCTTTTCTTCGTATTCGTCTTCGTCTTCGTCGTTTTCGTCTTCCTCGTTTTCGTCTTCGTCTTTGTCGTCGAGTTAGTGCCAAAGGGCGGGTCGTTTTTCAGTCGCATTCGCGTCATCTTCGTTTTCGTCATCGAGCCTTCTTCGGAAAGCGCGAACGACGACCCAGCCAGCAGGACGTTTGCACGTGCGCGCTCGTGCAACACTCCACCCCTCTCGAGCACTCATCCCCTCACTCCCTCATCCCCGACAATCCCTCAACCCGTCAATCCCCGAACCCCTCGTCGCTCGTCTATCCCTCCCGATTATTCCTCGACCTTTCGTCCCTACTTCTTTTCTTCTCTCTTTCATTTCTCTCTCTCTCTCTCTCTCTCTCTCTCTCTATCTATCTATCTATCTATCTCTCTCGATTTCTGAAGTATTCTTTTTCTTTCCTCGTTTCTCTTCCTTCCCTCTTTTTCTTTTCGTTTCTTTTTTTTCCCGCTCGCCCCCCTCCAACCCCTCTTTTTATTCGTTCCTCTTTCTCTTCGACTATCCTCGTCACTTCTCGAATACATTCGTCTCGTTACTTTGACTTCAATCATAATTTCTCGAACGTGCGATATTCAATGACGTACGAATAAACATTGCACGGTAATTTTTTTTTTTTTTTTTTTTTTTTTTTTCTTTGCCGTACTCCTTCGGTTAATCCGTACAAAATTATTCGATACATCCGCAATCCTTTATAATCACGTACGTCGAGTTACATACATATATATATATATATATATATATATATATCATAAAATAATAATAATAATAATAATAATAATAATAATAATAAAAAGAAAAAGTAACCAATGAAAGCTTTCACTCGTTATATATTTTTTACAGAACCTCGTATACCATCGAGCATTTATCTCCGGTATGATTAAAAAGACAAGAAAAAAAAAATAAGAAAAAAGGAAAGATAAAAGAAAAAGAAAAGAAAGAAAGAGAAACAAAAAACGAGAAAAGAAAACGTACTTAGATTCCATCGAGACGACGAGCGTAGCGAACGAATGTGATGAGAGTTAAACAAATGCGATCTCGAATAGATCGGAATCGATCGATCGATCGATCGATCGAACCAACGAACGAACGGATCGATTGAAAAATCGACGAACTATTTTCCCCGTCGATAAGTAAGCGAAGCCAATCGCGTTGAAGCCGCGCCGGGACATTTTTTTTTTTTTCCTTCGCGGTTACATATAATCGTAGTGTGAGTTTTCGTTAGTGTGTTAGTGCGATGCGAGAAAGTGGGTCGCAGAAAGCAAGGCCACTGACACTGGCCCCAGCAATGAGAACGATAAAGAGAGAGAGAGAGAAAGAGAGAAAGAAAAGAGAAAGACGGGCAGACGGACGGACGGACAGTCAAAGAAAGAGAAAAAGAGACAGATAGAGATAGAGAGGAGATAAAGAGAGAGAGAGAGAGAGAGAGAGAGAGAGAGAGAGAG
The DNA here is from genome assembly GCA_918808275.2 of Dolichovespula sylvestris. Lineage (NCBI taxonomy): Eukaryota > Metazoa > Arthropoda > Insecta > Hymenoptera > Vespidae > Dolichovespula > Dolichovespula sylvestris. The sequence continues at coordinate 3,648,812 of OU964975.1, forward strand.
AGAGAGAGAGATTGATAAGGTTTCTCTTTCTCTCTCTCTCTCTTTCTTTCTCTTCCTTCACCTTATTCATTCTGTTTCTTCCTCCTTGTAACATTCCCGAGTATCATCACATCGTAATATTTGCCGAGTGAAAATCCAGAAACTCTCTTCGAACGAACGAACGAACGTTCTCTCTCATACATACATACATACATACATATATATATATATATATATATATATATATATACGTACATATATACATACATACATATATACGTACATATATACATACATACATATATACGTACGTACGTACACGGCAAATCATCGTTATGTCATCTAAAGTTAACTTTACGACTCACTTTTTAACCCAACAGCGTGCACGGTAGCTTGTCGGTGTGGTGACGGGGCGAAGAAGGAGGAGGGGGGTAGGAGGATGTCAAGAGGGGAGCGGAGAGGTGGAGGGAGGCGGAAGGAGGGTCCGCGAAGAAACGTTACCGTTTCTTATTAATGTAAACTTCCTGTTGAAGCACAATCCTAGACAAAGTACTATAGTATCCGTACTATATTATCGTTCATATCGAAAAATACACGTTCTTGATTAAACGTTACGCAATATCTCATTGGTATTGGGGCATATTAATATTAACGATTATCAATTAGTTGTGTTATTAACCGCGAATGGGTAGTAATTTTAATTGACGTCGTAAATAATGAAACGGTTTAGATGTAGGAACACGTTCGGTGTAAGAGAAAAAGAGAGAGAGAGAGAGAGAGAGAGAGAGAGAGAGAGAGAGAGAGAACAAGAAACAAAAAGTAAATAAAAGATAGGTATAGAGAAAAAAGAATTCAATATGATATGTGTACATTCGTATACATTTATAGAAAAATTAATATGATATATCTATACATTCATACATTCATCATTCATCGTACGTACGTACGTCGAAATGGTTTATATGGAGATAAGTAAGTGTAATAGCTATTACGTTTGGAATAATATTTTGGGTCAAGTTGTACGAACGACCTTGTCGATATTACGTATGTACAACGTCCTAGTTCCTTTTTTGATATTAAAGATTGATCCGTTCACGTTAGGCTCGGATTAGGCTTTCTTCGTTTGATCGATTACATATATCGTACAAATTTTAAATCGTACTTAAATATTTCTGCATTTCTACAATGTTTGGTATGTGTATGTGCGCGTGTATGTGTGTTTGTGCGTGAGAACGAGATCGATTACGATTACGATTGAATAGGTCATCGGAATAATCGATTCCTATCGTAAAAAATGAGTTCGATGGGTAAAAATCTTTTTTTTATTGCTTCATAGTAAAATATCAAAATTCTTTTTTATCTTTAATAAGATTCATCGGGCAATAACTCTCACTTCCGAGTTTCTTCGAACCATTCGTTTCAGATGTTTTCGTGGCCACGTTCCATCGAAATTTCACGGGTCATTGTCCTACTTAATCGCGACTTTCTTATCGAGAACTATGACCGGAGTAACGTTGCGTCAGTCGTAAAGACGTAAGAGAATGGGTACAAGAATAGTTTTTGATCGAAAGATCGGATCTAGTTTTCCGCCTTTCGATCTCTCTAAACCGTTCAGTTGAATTTCACTTTGAAGAGAGGATCGTCTATTACCGTACACGTATGCATATATCTAATAGTGCGTAATAATCTTATAACATATATCTAATAGTATTTCATGACCAATTAATAATAAGGATGATTTATAATAATTTAATAAAATTAAATAAATAAATAAATAAATATATATATATATTTAAATTATTATAATTATAAAACAATAATAAATATACATATATTAAATTATTACATTAAATTATTATAAATCATCCTTATTATTAATTGATCATTAAATACTATTTTTTTGTCTATATGTTATATATATATATATATATATATATATATATATATATGTATATGTATATATATAATTTATTTATTTATAAATGGGACAAATACATTTAGTAAATATTCAATTCTTTGCCCTTGCAATTACTTTTCTAATTCGACTTCGATTAGATTTTTTTTTCAATTTTAATGTTTTAATTTAAATGTAATTTTAAATATATATATATATATTTTTTTTTTAATTTTATTAATTATTGTAAATCATCCTTATTATTAATTGGTCATTAAATATTATTTTTCTGTCAATATTTTATATATATATATATATAATTTATTTATTTATAACTAGAACAAATACATTTAGTAAAATATTGAATCTTTTGCTTTCCTTATAATTACATTTCTAATTCGACTTCGATCGGATATTCGTTTCTTCTTTCCCCCAAATTTTTATATTTTAACAATTAATAAATATATTGCAACGAATATAGTACTCGCGTACTTAAAAAGAAAAACAAAATAGCGTGTTTACGTGTAGATATAAATTATATTAAGATTTACAATCGAATAATAAAACTGTCCTTCGTTGATTTGTTCTTCATACTTAAAATAAAATGTCACACCCGTCCGTCGTACGTGATTTAAGAGCTATAGAGAAAAATATTTTTATCTTCTCGGTATGACCTCATAATACTAAGGGGTTAAATAAACAACGATAGATAACTTACCTTTTTCTTTATTTTCTGATATACTCAGACACGTGTGTATATAGAATGTATATATACATACATACACACACACACACATATATATATATTTATTTATTTGAATTGTGTTCCACTGACTATTATTATTCAACACTAGATAAGTCGATATGAGTCAAATCGACATGGGTGAGTAATATACCTATTTTTGTTATTTCTTTATCTACGTATATTATATAGGTACTTACTTATTTAATTTAAGTTCTTAATTACAAACTAACCATAGTCATCGTTTAATATATTTTCTTATTAGACGTTTAATGGTAGTTATGTTATTTCTCTTCGGGTTTTACCATAACGGGAACATTGTTATCGCATTGCCTAATGTTGTTTTCTTTCAGGTAAAACTGAATAGAGGATATAGATAAAAGTCCCTTTTAAAGGTATATCCATATATAATGTTACGAACGACTTTCACTTTTATGTATCGCTACGTAATATAGCCCTTTTTTCGGGTAGACAATGTACAATAGAAATGCGATTGATGATTTGAAAAATATATTCGGCAACTATACGTCGTCATAAATCTTATTGATTTATGAATTTATACGCAAGTTAATATTATATAACGTTATTCAATTATTGCTAATATTATATATTATATATTATTGTCTAATTATTGTAGCTTAAAATCTAAAACATTTTATTGTTACTCAATCCCTTTTCTTTTTCTTGACCCTTTTCAAACGACGAATTAAACTGCGTATTAATGTTATTCGTTTATCACGAAATATGAAATAAATCATTTGTAGGAATCGAAACATAAGAACTGAATCATTAGATCTTCTTTGTCGTTCTATAATAAATAAATAAATAAATAAATAAATAAATAAAATAAGAACAGATCGAGCAATCTCTCACGATTAAACGCACGTACCTGTAATAATACGTTTAATTTAATATCTCGATATTTTTCCTCCTCCTCCTCTTCTCTCTATTTCTTTTTTCTTTTCTCTTCTCTACTTTTCCTCACAGTAACGTAAACAAAAAGAAAAAAAGAAAAAAAAGAAAAGTAAAAAAAGAAAATTAGAAACAGACTTGACTTTAATTAAATCGCATGACATCAACGTGCTCGACAGTTGGGCGTTCTTTTTCTTTTTGCTTATGCGCGCGCGTACCCCGAAGTCGGCCGATACATTTGAATTTCGCGCGTTCGAGTTTATTGACACCGAGAAAGTGAAATCCGCTTTCTCGTTCGGAAGATCACGGCCCGCGGAAGATTCGAGAGGATAAAAATAAAGTAAAGGCATTCGATTCTACCCGTACGAGATTCGTCCTTGCTTTCACGCCTCTCATACTCGCATTATACGTACCTATTTTTTATATTTTTTGTTATTAATTCTTCTCTTCTTTCCTCCCACTTTTCAGTTTCTAACTCGTTTATAGTAAATGAAAGAAGAATTAATTAAATAAACAAAAAATAATTGGATAAATAAATAAATGAAATGAAATGAAATGAAATGAAATTAAGATCAAAATAAACGATAAATCAGATCGTATAAGACGACGGGGTCTATCCGTCTTCAAATCGACGACGAAAATTTGCACGCGCGTAACAAATTCATCCAACTTTACGTTCTCACGGACGAAAACTTGGCACTTAGGTGCGAACTTTCTCTCGAGATGGACACGCGAAAGTAGGCATAGATTTATTTCTAAACGTATTGGTATAATACCAACGTACCTACGTACGTACGTGTGTGTTCATGTACGTATATTTGTATATATATATATATATTTCTGCGTATGTATGTACGCGTTTATTTTATGTACGTAAAGTATATACGCATTATTTATTTATGCATATGCCAGGTACCTACTTTGTCCACTTAAGACCCTAACACTATCACCCCTTCTCCCCTTCCCGATCTCCTCCTTTCCTTCGCCCTCCCACTCCCCCACCTACCCCCGTTACCAATCCCCCACCGAGTATCGTCGATATCGAGAAGTATAAAAAATTCATTTGAATGACGAAGATCAAATCAAAGAGTTGCTTTTTTCGCGACGACGAAATTTATTTATATATTATATATTATTTATTAATATATTATTTATATATTATATTTTATTTATTTACATATTATATAATATTATTTCTTTGTTTCTATTTTATTTTCTTGTTTTTTTTTTTTTTTTTTACTTTTTTCTTTTTCCTTTCGACCAGCCACGTCCGTTTAAAAGGTCTCGCGCGTTTGGTTTCGTTTTGCTTCTTTCTTATTTTTTTGTTGTTGTCTTCTTTCTTTTAATTTTTGTTTCGTTTGCCACCTCGTACGTAATCGCGTACGAGATCACGTCCAGTTTGTTTTTTTTTCTTTTTTTTTTTTTTTTTCTATTTCTTTCTCTGTTTTCCTTTTACCTGTAAGGGACGAGGGAAAGGTTTCAAATGAGATACGTTAAATAACGTACGTAAATACGAAAGTTGTCAATGACCTCTATGGAAACTCTCACTCTCTCTCTCTCTCTCTCTCTCTCTCTCTTTCACTCTCCTTCTATCTCTCTCTATTTCCATATATTGCATACATACGTAAGTAGTTACGTATATATATGTACATACATATGTATCAATACTATTGGTATGTACTGTTAAGTGCGAATGTACTAAACGTACAAAGTGACATTGATTAGTAACGTTGGATATCTCCTTTCAAATATATAATTAGAAATGTTTTTGCGATGGGAAATAACGTTCAATTATCGAATAAAATGTAATTTTTATTATAATCAATTCATGTTAACTGTATCGCTGACTCGGTTCCTCGTAGATCTAATAAGAATAAATGCGATATAACGTTGATCACAAATTATTTCATTGTGACGTTCAATTTTCTTTTGGACAAAAAAAAAAAAGAATAAGAAAGAAAAGAAATAAATCAAAATATATACCGTGGAACGACGAAACCTTGTCGGGTATCATTGCGCTTTGGCCAATAACATAATAAGGCCAATGAAATAATTTTTCTCGAAATTAAACGCATTAAAAAAAATAAAAAAGAAAGAAAGAAAGAAAAAATATTCCCATTTATTCATTTATTCGCAAAGCATTAAACTTATCTATACGGTCATCAAATATTTATGAATGGCACTTGTGTCTCTCGTCTTTAAAAAAAAAAAAAAAAAAAAAAAAAAAAAAAGAAAAAAGAAAAAAAAAACATCACGATTCCGTTCACGTCGATATCGTTCTAAAAATGTCTGTCAATGTACGGTTGAGTACGTTGATTGATCAGAGAGGAAAAAAGAGAAGCAAACAAATTAATAAATAAATAAAATAAGAGAATGAGAAAAATTATACTCGTACGAACGTGTGCGTTTGACTATAAAAAAGATCGATCGCCGATCATTATTTAATTGAACGTCCGACGATTTATGATTCAACCTAAACGCAGATATAGTATCCTCTTACTATGGATATTTGCCAAATTCCTATATTACGATATTATTTTAGTTAATTCGTCATCGGAAGACGTATCGCGTCTAAATCGTGTAAAATATCGGTCGTTAATTGGGATCGATCGAAACGTAAGGATTCAAACACGTCTACAACAAGGCGCGTGTTTACGTGAAATCATTGGCCGTTGGTTTGATATTCGATAGTTCTGAATGTCGCGAGTTTCCGAGTGCATTAAACGCTCGGTAGACACGATGGTTGGTTGGCTGAATCCAGGAACTATCATCCGTCGTCGTTTCGCCGCCGTCAGAGCAAAGTTCTAACTTTCGGGATTAACTTCTGAGAGACCCGGTGCTACATCATCGTTAATTATTTCTCCTCCTTAATTGATATCTCCCACGACACAAAGTTTATCTCGAAAATCGAGCCGAAGTATAGAGGCACCAGCGGATTCGTACCTCTATCGGTTACAATCTTCTTGTAGTTAACGCACGACCTTCCGATTAAACGTCGTTACATTTCACGCGCTAATGATTTAATACGTACTTCGATGGTAATTAGGTACGCGCCGATTCGACCAATTAACTAACAGGACGAACTTGCTTGTCGGCTTGTCTTTCAAAATTATAAATAACTTTCTAATTCTTCTACTTCTTCTTCCTCTTATTTTTCTTTCTATTTTATTTCTATATTTATTTCATTTTATTTTTGTATTCTCTTAATTAAGGGAAACGTACCTTAATGTTTCTCTATTTATTTCTCTTCTTCTTCATCTTCTTCTACTTCTCCCGATTTTTCTTTCTATTTCGTTTATTTTATTTTATTTTATTTTATTTTTTTATTCTTCTTCCACTCCTTCCTCTATTCGAAACGCGCGCGAGATTAACACCGAAACGTTCCTTAATTCTTTTTTAATCTATTTTTATTTGCGTCAATTATATGAAAGAAAAAAAAAAAGGGGGGGGAAATCAGAACAATGCGGAGTTATTTATAATTCCTTTTTGTCTTTTGTAATTTCATGAATCCGAAAACGTCGACGGAAACATTTCGAGAATATCGATCGTTCCTTCAATGCGTTCGTTAGTGTGTTAATTAATGCATATTAATGCAATGTAGCAATCGTTCTTGTTCCTTGATTCTTTTTTTTTTTTTTAAGTGTGGTGGCAAACGTTCTTTTTTATTTTTTTTTCTTGTTTTTTCTTTTTTGAGCCTCAAAAAAAAAATTATGTTTCACGTGCCCTTTCACCTCGAAGATCTTTATACGTCCGTCATATTTTTCTCAATTCCCCACCCCCCCCCCCCAAAAAAAAGAAAAAGAAAGAGAAAAAAAGAAATTAAAAAAAGAATCTTATTTTATTATATCGACTATTCGGAGTTAAAAATTTTTCATTAAATAATATCTACTGTCGTATAATTGAGGAACGATTCGAAACGTTTCGAGAACAGCTTACGTAGTGCGATATGAAGCCACGTGGAAGCAAACAATCGTGAGAAAGAGAGAGATAGATAGAGAGTGAGAGGGGCGGGTAGGGGGGGGTGAAAGAATGAGGTGTATTCAACGTTGTAACTGCATTCTGCATTTTTGGCCGACGAGACAGTTCGAAAATGTCGAATGAATCATCGCCAATGTGTCTCTCTGTGCTTCGTGCGCGTGCGCGTGTATCGACTTCTCCTTATTCTCTTCTTAAACGAGAAGAAATGGAAGAGAGAAGGAACAAAAAGAAAAGAAGAAATAATTGAAAGAAAGAAAGAAAACGAAACAAACGTGCATAATGCAGCTCTTTGAACCTCTACCTTCGTCAATTTACACACGACTCTCAGTCGGAGGAGACTTGTCTGCAATATTGTTGTTACGATTAATAACAAAAATAAAAAAAAAAAAAAAAAAAAAAAAAAGAGATTCGAGAGGAAATATGACGATTTTTTATTAACACCGCGAATGTATATATATATGTATGCGTGCATGCATCCTTGCATGTATGTATGCATGCACGTATGTATGCATGCAAACGTGCATGAGATCGTTTCTTTGTTCGATCTATGAGACACGTGTATTTTTATTTCCTTCCTTCCTTCTTTCCTTTCTTTCTTTCTTTATTGCTTACTTTTTTTTTTCTTTATTTTTTTTCTTTTTTATTCCTTCGATTTCGTAATCGTCACCGCGTATTATTCATTTCGTTATATTGCGCGATACAATTGCACGATAGTCTCCGTTAATATTTCTAATTATTTCACTTCCGTTCGATTAAATCGAACGATCGTAAAATCCCGACGATAATTTCGTTAAGATAATCTTATTAAATTTTTATCACCTATTAACGTGTATTAGCTCGATTGCAAATGTTCTCTCTCTCTCTCTCTCTCTCTCACTCCCTCTCGTCGCGATAAGAACGTCCTTAAGAGTAGATCCGTAAGATGATGATCTCTTACGTAAACGTTCGTTTTATTTATTTATTTAATTATTTATTTAATTATTATTTATTTAATTATTTATGTATTATATTTATTATATTTATTGTTTCGTATTAGGATAACGAGAATGGATAAAGAAAAAGATACGTATATACATATAATATATTAACGAAAGTATTAATCAAAATTAATCGTATATTTATTTATAAACGGTTATGTTATAGTATCATATTGTATTAATTTATTAATATTACATTTATCAATTGGATCATAAACGATTAAAGTATTTAATCTTTTACTGAACATTAATCAATTAATTTTTTCTTTTTTTTTTTTCATTTGAGTTTTCAAAGACGTCTCCCCGATTTATCGACGACGATTGTACATTTCTCCCATAAGCTTAATTTTTGCAATAACTTTCGGTTATAATAAATGGCGTCGTTTCGCGACAACGAGGAATCTTTTGAATAATCACTATATGTGCAATTGAGACTACACGTTCGTTTATTGGCGTAAAAAAAAGTGACGTCACGGTAAGAATTTTTTTATACGAGATTCCATTCGAGAACGCTGTACGCAAAAGAGATATTTTATCGTGATACTATTTTTTAATATTTTCAAAGCATTCACTTTAATAATGTAAAAGTATTTATACATATATATATGTATATATATATATATATATATATATATATATATATAATAATAATAATAATAATAATATACAAGAATTTATATACAAGTATACGTAATAATGTAAAAGAATTTATTATATCGGATATTCAAAATAAAGCGTTATAAATTTTTCTCTCGGGAAACGAGACATTTCCGAGAAAAATTGTTCAGACAAGAGTCATCTAATTTCAAGTGGAACGTATTGCGGCATTTAATGTTTTTTATTTGGTCCAAAATTTCAAGATCATCTTAGCGTGCTCTTTTTTCTCTTATCTCTTTTTATTAGAAACCTACGTTTCTATAATGGCATCGTATACCGTATAAAAAAAAAAAAAAAGAGAGAGAGAGAAAAGAAAGTCTACCAACTTTTGCCTGAAATATTTTTTTATTTGCCTTCAATTTTTCATAACGATATATAATCATATATATATATATATATATATATATATATATATATGTATAATATTATATATATTAATACATAGGAGAGGAATAAAAAAAATAGGAAAATAAATAAATAAGTAAAAAAAAATAGATAGAAAAACCAGAAGTAGAAGAAGATAAAGGAAAACTAGAATCTATATATAATTTTTATAAAAGATATAATTTTTATAATGATATATATATATATATATATATCGTTATAAAAAAAAAACAACAACTACTAAATGACGAAATAATTACCCTTAATGAGTAAAAAGGTTGCGTACGTGAATGAAATATTCCATAGAAAAAAATATGTATCCGTAATTTTTCTTTTTTTCCGGTGAAATCGAATTGGTAATGAAAAAGGAAACGAATGAGAGAGAGAGAGAGAGAGAGAGAGAGAGAGAGAGAGAGAGAGAGAGAGAGAGAGAAGAAGAAAAAGAAGAAGAAGAAAAAAAGGAAACGGAAAGAGGGGAAAGAAAGAAAAAAAAGGTTTCTGTCTGAATGTCAGAACCCCATTATTTTCGATTCTTTCGAGGAACGTACAAATTCGTATGCGAGAACGGAAGCCATACCGCACTATACCTACCTCATTACTTTTCCCGTCATATTGTGACGCAAAATGTTTGTTTTCCTCCTTCTCCGAGGGCCCTCAGGTTTATTATCTCTTACCTGAAACATTTTTCTTAGAATGCGGACGCGTACGGACTTTTCGAGTCCTTTTTTTTATTTTCTGTTTTTTCTTCTCTATTGTTTTTCATTTTTTTTTGTTACTCTTTTTTTTTTTGTTTTTTTTTTTTTTTTTTTATTTACTTCTTCTCCGTTCGTATGCAAGAGAGCGTAAGGTCTAACTGTCCGTTTTTGTCCTATTACGGTATATGAAAGGAAACTTCTGTAAAATCTTAACATACGTTCGTTTCGTTTCGTTTCGTTTCGTTTCGTTTCTTTTTTTATTTTTATTTTCCCGTCCTCCTAATTCTTATTACCCGTTTTTACATTAAAAATTTATTGACCGTCGATACGCGATCATTCTATTTCGCTTTCATTAAACTAAATTTATGTATATATAAATATTTATATGAAATTATTATAACAAAGTGTAGGTATATATATTATATTAAAAGCGTCTCGAATTAATTCGATCATTTTTCTAGATCGGTTCTGTTTTTTTTTTTTCTTTATTTTGTTTTTATGTATTTATTTCTTTGCTTTTCTTTTTTATTTTTATTTTTCTTTATCTACGTCATATATTTGAAGACGTTTAGTTTAATTGGAACATCCCGTATATGTGTAGACTTAACAAAGTTTGATATGCATTTATTTCCATTACCATGACAGCAACAAACGTATATCACGTTTTACTTCTACGATTTACGTATTTGTATACGCAAATACGTTTATATTTAAAAAAAATTCACATACTATATATGTACGTACTTGTTTTGCCCATTTAAAATCTAGAATTTACGAATATTTTGAAATTTTCGTATCTACAACGTTGAAATAATAAAATTTGATTATTTATTTCGTTACTCGACAAATTACGGAATATATGTATGTTGCACGCAATCGCATACATACATACATACATACATACATACATATATGCATGTACCGTGAATGTACGTGAACGCATTATTTGCTGAAAATGAAAATTTTATATCCGACGATTTGTATTTTGCTTATCAGGAGATATGTTTTGCAAAAAAAAAAGAAAAAAGAAACGAAAAGAATGATTTTAATTCCAATTATTCGATTCGTAAAATTCCTATGTAAAAGGTTCATTTTATTATACGTAAGTTTAATTAATTTATCAGAATTCAATAATAATCTGAAATATAAGTTCGAATAAGAACAATAATAATAATAAATAATTCTCTCTCTCTCTCTCTCTCTCTCTCTCTCTCTTTCTCTGTCTTTTTCTCTGTTATTTTTTCGTTTGAATAAAAAAAATCTTTAAGCAATAAAAACCTCAAAATTCCGCAATAATAAATTACGATTATTTATTATTATTTATTAACGATAATTATTTTCCAATAATCGATGTTCGTAAAACCCTTATGTAAAAGTTCGTTTTATTGAATTTAAGTTTAATTAATTTATCTAAATTCAATAATGATTTAAAATAAAAATCCAAATGTGGACGACAATAATATAGAATATAAATCGTCTCTCTCTTTCTCTCTCTCTCTCACACACACACAAACGCGCTTGCACGCACACATTTTCTCGTAAAAAAATATAACTGATTCAATTAATCGAACAGTCTCGAATATTCGAATCCATCGACTAAATATATATATATATATATATATATATAATTCGATGATTTAACTAAACTACAACACATTCAGCTTTCAATGCTTATAAAACGTCTTTATACGTCGGTAACGTTGGCCGGGTGATCTAAATCCGGAGATTATGCGAGCACGTTGACGATACTCGTTGCAAAATACTTCTAATAATAAGTTGATGGGATATCGCGTACAATATCGTTCCTGAAGTCATACACATAGAGACTTGCAAATACTAACATATACACACACATACAAACACGTATATATATGTTTACCTTCAACGTGGCATAAACATACTTATAATACGTACTTAAATATATATATATATATATATATATATATATATATATATATATATATATTGTTTAATAATACAAATTCTTAAGGCGGATAAAATTCCTTCCCGAACGAACATAGTTTCTCACGAACTCTCTCTCTCTCTCTATATATCTCTTCATAATATTAAAGCTTATTCACGATCGTAAAAAACGAAAAATTAAATAACCGAAGAAAACAATATTGAATTTATTACTGTACGAAGGAAATTCGAATATAAAAAGGAAAAAGAAAAAGGTTAAAGAATAAGAAAAGTTGCGTAATTGACGATGAGGACGAATTAAAATCTATTGGAACATTAATTAAATAATAATAAGAAGTATCGCTAATAATTATTGTATGGATACAATGCATATTTTTTCAAAGAAATAACGATCATTTATCATTGTATATATATATATATATATATATATATATATATATATATATATATATATATATATTATATTTACTATCATATACGTACGTACGAATATGATCAATTTTACAAATTCCTTTTTTCCCTATTCTTCTCTCCCTTTTCTTTTTTCTTGTCTTTTTTCAACAAATATTTATTATACTTGCTGGGAATAACAATATAATAATGATACATAAAAATGTCTATTTATTAAAATTCCATACCAAGTATTGTCAAATCATGACGACTCTTTTTTTCCAATAAATATTACCATTATCTTATACCCAAATCATACATAAACAAATAATAGATTTATCTTAATATATCGAAACGATTTTTGTAATGTTACATCTTCAACGTTAATAACAATTCATTCGATATAATAATTATTTCGGACGTAACGATAATAATTCTATAAGAAACATTACGGATAGTAATGTTAAGTAATAGGTTAAAATGATCGATCGAAATGAACGAAAAACAAAACAAATCAAAAAGAAAAAAAAAAAGAACGAGAAAAGGAAGGTATAGGAATCAAACGTACGTTCCTCTACACTAACTTATCTACATACTAGCGTATTAATATATATACATATATATATATGTGTGTGTGTGTGTATGTAAATGCATAAAAGAAACGGAACGTCGAGATCTTTATTTCGCAAGAGACTGCTATTTCTGAGAGAGAGAAAATTTAAGGTGCCGTTGCACCGGACGCGAGTACGCGTTCTCGTCGAGGAAGTCAAAGTCGCGTGTGGGTGGCATTCGGGCTCTTCGTACTGACACGTATATATATATATATATATATATATATATATATATATATATACATAAAATATATATACATATATATATATATATATATATATATATATATGAACACATACAGAAACGAACAGGACAAACACATGTAAGGATACTCACGTATACCAGTTTAAAGGAGTGCGTGCAGAGCACAAGGGTGATCGTGTACGTTGCTATGGCCACCAACGGCGGAGGCACCGCCTAGGACAGGTCAGTGACAAAGCAAGGTCAGGACAAGTGCTTCTCTCTCTCTCTCTCTCTCTCTCTCTCTCTCTCTCTCTGTCTCTCTTTCTCTTTCTCTTCTCGAGAGGTTTCGATCGGCCTGTGGCTCTTTCGTCCCTCGCTCTATATATACATACATGTTATACATACACAGATAAATATATCATATATATATATATATATATATATATATATATATATATATATATATATACGTACACGGATACATTTGTACATACAATCGTATATATCCTTTTTCTAACGGCGAGCTAGAGACCCCGTTTATTTTTTCATTGATCTCCTCAACGAACTCTGTTTTTCCATTCAAATGAATTTCTTTTTTCCTTTGATTTTCATCTAGTTACCCTCAATTGTATTTTTAGAAATTCTCAGCCGCGCACGTTCCCGTTAACGTGGTTCCTTGATGAAATCAGGACTTTCTAAAGGAGGAAAACTAAATGACGGTGGTGAAGGGATACGCTTTTTTGTTTTTCTTTTTCTTTTTTTTTTTTTTTTCTTTAATCTGTAACATTTCCGTCGTCAAAAGTCTCCCTTCGATTCGATCAATCTATTTCGGGAAAGGTGGGGATCTTCAAACGAAAACTTTTCTTACCATTGCCGTTTTGTAATACAATTTTTTAGATTCTCTTTTCTTTCTTCCTTTTTTTGTTTTTCTTTTCTCTGTAACGGTACAAAACTGTTTAACCAATACGAACTGGCGTATCGTGAAAAAAAGGCCTTTATATTACTTATTTAATTACATGGGATTACGTTGCACGTAAAATATTAGAATATAGAAATATTCGCACGAAACGATTACACGTATGAAAAATTGCAACGAATTCAAATATCTTTTTTTCTTTTTCTTTTTAATCTCTTTTCCGATTTATCGAAATTAATTTGACAAAAATTTATTTGACGATCTGCGAGAGTTCTACAGAATCGTCCTAATCTTCATTATATTCTCAACTATCATACGTTCCAATTCGTCAAATGATTGTTTTTTTATCTGTATTCTTACCAACGTATTCATTTCCATTTTCTCTATCAAGCTAAAATCATATCAAGCGTGGTTGATGACGGTTTAATGCTTATCGTTAGATAATAGATAAATATTTTTTACACGGTTCACGCGAAAACAATAACTTCGATTCATAAAATCTATATTAGCAACATGTACGTCGTAGACGAGTTAAGAAAAAAATAGAAAAAGAAAAGATAAATAGTTTCTTATCGACGAATATATACGTACATATATACGTATACATCCGTATATATATATATATATATGTGTGTGTGTGTGTGTGTGTGTGTGTCCCATAAGTTTCTTCCTCTTTTCCCCTAGTCTATCACAGCGTAGCACGGAAGAAACTTAAGGGGGAACACCCTAATACGTAACTTCGACATGTATTTATACGTACCCTCACGATAATATAAATCATTTCAAATGAAATTCCTAATCATTTGTTTTCTTATCCTTCCTCTGGTATACGTACGAGTATGATCGAAAATGTTACGAATCGCGTTGCTCGCAACGTCGACGCACACACACACACGCGCACACGCACACGCACACGCACGTACGAACGCTCGCGTCGAGCCAAGGTGAGAGACTGAGGTGAGGGTAACGAATTTATTAAACAACAACGTATAGTTCTGAGAACGTTGTCGGATGACGACGGAAACAAAAATAAGAAGAAAGAAACAAAAAAGGATAACACAAACGGAAGAAAGGAAATATCCTTGAGATCGTGAACGAGCACGCCGTGTTCGTACATTTTCGTGCTTAGCTAATCGTCATCTTAACAGTACGTACATAACCGCCGCCGGCGGCGGCGGCAACACCGAGTGCGCCAGCACATTGTTACTAAACTTGCGTAATCGTTCAATCGTTTTAATCGCCGTTCCGAATGGGGTCGTCGTACGTTCAGGAACGCATCGTCGCGGATTGTCGGGACGGAAATAACTCAAGGAACATGGCTCATAAAGTCCGCAGTAGTACGTATGTACGTATCCATGTACCCGTGCATTGCATGCATGCATGCATGCATGCATGCATGTATGTATGTATGTATGTATGCAAAAGTAAGTACGACGCAATATTATTATTCTATCCGTTCCCCTCTCACCCCTTCTCTTTGCTCTCCTCGCCCCTACCCCTCGCCGCACCCCCGCGCGTTCCACCTACCTCCTGCTCTCCTACCCTCCCAGAGCTGCCACCCTCCCCTCTGCTCCACCACCACCAACACTCTCCCTTCTCTGGTTTAAACCAACCGAGTATAAATTTATCAAAACCAATGGAATCGTGTATTATCGTCCTATCTCGTTATAATCGTTAACATTAGTCCCGTCGATCCTTATAATCGTTCTACGAATTCGTTGTATTTTATGAAAGAGAGAGTGAGAGAGAAAGAGAGAGAGAGAGAGTTGTTCTTTACTTTTAATTCGATTGTAATCTTAATTATGGATACTTTTACGAAAGCTGTCGCTCTACGCGTATTATTTAGTCTTTATAAACGATGGTATTAATATCGATTTAATTAGGTCGGATAAGAATGACAGATGTAGGTAAGAGTGATTGGGTATGTATGTATATACGCACGAGAGAAAGAAAAAGAGAAAGATAGATAGATAGATAGATAGATAGAGAGAGAGAGAGAGAGAAGTATTGCTATTAACGTTGCCGTTGCCATAGCTATTTTCTCTTGCATATTTTTGCGAAAACTACGCAGCATTCGATTTTATTCAAAGAATGTCCTGCGGAGGTAGTTACACATGTATCTAGACGTAACTTACACGAGTAAGCATGACTACTATCATATATATGGAGGGCAACGATTTTGCAAAAAGAACGTTTAGTTGGGTGCTGGCCAAGGTCGACATTCTCTCAAAAACAAGAAGAGAAGAGCATTTTATCGTATGTATGTATATGTGTGTCTATGAGAGAGAGAGATAGATAGATAGATAGAGAGAGAGAGAGAGAGAGAGAGAGAGAGAGAGTGAGAGAGAGAAAGTAAATTCGTATATATACATATCCTTCACATGATTCGTATAAATTTAACGTTTTGCGAACGGTCGTGAAATAGCTGATCTAGAATACGTAACATGGATCAATAACGAGAATCAAAATATAGATCATTTCAATACTGTTTCATGCGTCATGATCTTTTAAAAAAGCCCATTACCGAAGAACATTTTTATTCAATGTAATATTATTATTATAATTATAATAATAATAATAATAATAATAATAATAATTATTATTATTATTATTATTATTATTATTATTATTATTATTAAAAGGTTCTCGAAAATGATACTATAATCGATAATACTTCCCGTATTCCAACAATAATTTCGTTTGGTGGATAGAATATCGGATTATTAGATTTTAAATAAGTATAGTATAGTATAGTAAATGAAAAAGTATAGTAAAGTGCAAATAAATATAACTCGATGTATTATTATTATTATTATTATTATTATTATTATTATTATTATTATTATTATTATTATTATTATTATTGTTACTTTTATATCGTATTACTTCCCTTTTTCTCTTTTTCTTTTCTTTTTCTTTTTCCTCTCTTTTCATCGTACCAGTAAATTTTCTCCGATTCTCTCTCTCTCTCTCTCTCTCTCTCTCTATCTAATAAAATCTATCGTTTCAATCGACTACGTTAACGAAGCTATTCGATTGATTTTTCTTACGATTAAATTTCAATCGATCGTTATACAGTTATCACCTCGTTCGCGTCGTTTCGATCAAATCGTTTATCTCATGCGATTAGGATATTAACCGATAGAGAATGAATAATAATGGCCGATGTAACGCGTACGGGCGACGATTACTTACGATATCGAAAGGACAATTGAATCGTGATATTTACTTGTTATTAATAATAGATGTATGTATGTTCCGGAATGGTTCTAATTTATCTCACGCACGATTTAATGCCCGCATAAATTTCTCTTCCTTCTTTCTTACTCGTACGGACGACGAACGAACGGGTGGGCTGGCTGACTGGCTGGTCGGTCGGTCGGTCGGTCGGTCGGTCGATCGGTCGGTCGGTTGGTTGGTTGGTTGGTTGGTTGGCTGGTTGGCTGGTTGGCTGGTTGGCTGGCTGGCTGACTTTGCTTTCGGTCTTAGCTCGTCATCCGGTTTCGTCAGCGTGGACGGATGCGCAACGAACAAAATATTCCACGAAACCGTTCGTAGCGATACGTATGTAAGTATGCACGTACGTACATACATACATGCATAAGTACATACATATATATATATATATATATATATATATATATATATATACATAGACCGTAGGCGCAACGTTCGGTCCTTCAAACGAGTGCTTCAAACGAGTGGCTTCGAATGAATGCGTAAAAAAGTTTATTAAG
>OU964975.1:3671790-3729290 GCA_918808275.2 Dolichovespula sylvestris
ACACACATATATATATATATATATATATATATATATATATATATATATATGCATATGTATGTACGTACGTATTATCGGTGTCGTTCGTGGATCGTATTCGAAATTAGACGTTCCGTTTCTCGGCCTCCTTACTTTTAACTTTTTCATTATTCTCTCTCTCTCTCTCTCTTTCTCTCTCTCTCTTTTCCTCCTCATCTCTCATTTATTTTCGGCACTCTCAAGGCATGCGCGCCGATTCGAAAGATACGACGAGAGGTCGATATCGTCACCGAACGACAACGAACGATGCACTTTGGCGAAACGTTCGGACCGCATTCTTCGAAAGTGAGATCATCGGTGCCTCGAGCTCTCTCTCTCTCTCTCTCTCTCTCTCTCTCTTCCTTTCTTTTATCCTCTATCTTCTCTTATCTCACTCACCAACGTTTTCTATCTCGCTTCCCTTGTCTCGTCGTTAAGATTCGCATTCGTCTAGGCTGCTTAATGCCACGGGTTATAAACTGCATCTCTTTCTTTTCCCCTTTTTCTTCCTTTTTTCTTCCTTTCTTTCCTTCATTCTTTCTTCTTTTTTATTATGTTTTTTTTTTGTTTTTTTTTTTTATCCGATTTTCTCTTTTTTTTTGTATAAGGAAAGGAAACCCCTCGCAACGAATTTTTTCAAAGTAAAATCGTCATGAAATGAATGATGCTAAGGTCGTATCGAACTTGGCTTAACTCGAGAGCATAAGGAAAAACGTTCGGACAACAATGTTGAATGGAATTCTTGTTAAATCGATTACGAATCGTTCGTAGAAAATATCGATCGAGACGATTATTTATCAATCGATAATTATTATAACCTCTCGAGAGTTTAATCGGGTTCGTTTTTTTCTTCCTCTTCTTGCAGTTTCTTCGTTGTTTCTTTCTTTTCTTTTTTCCTTCTATTTCTTTTTTTTTCTGTTATTTCCTCTTTTTTCTTTTCGCTTTCCTTTTTCGTGATATAATGCTCTCTATAAATGCATGAGACCCATAGGCGATAATTTGTTTTGTAACGAAATATAATGAGGATTCTAATAAAGCATGGCAGAGTTTGTTCCATCAATATTTTACTTATTAATGAATATAAATGACAAATAATATTATGGTAAATATATACATTACGTATGCAAACTAATTCAGATTTTTTTTTGCGCGCGTGCGTGGGTGCGTGCGCGTTGGAGAGATTTGTAAAAAGAGAAAAAAAAAAAAAAGAAAAACCATTAGGACCGATATAATTTTTTTTTTTTTTTTTTTTAATTAATTTATGCACCCTCGCAATAATTCAATAACCCGCTTTTATAATTTAACATTCGTGTAAGTTCGTACGAATAATAATTATACGTGTTATGAAACCCTTCCGATTGTATTATTAATATGGATTATAATAATTAAGCGACGCAATTTATAAATTATTATAAATTTGTATTGTCGAGTAAATTGTATGCCGTCATTGATTAACGCGGCCCATTACGAGAAAGCAAATGATATTATTTCAATAATGACTTAAAGCGTCGTTACGTATGTATGTACGTATGTATTTACGTTATTTACATTTTTACGATGGAACGTATACCATAAAAAGAGAAAGAAGGTAAGAGGAAGAACGGGGAGGGGGCGGCGGAGGAGGACAGAGCAAAATAAAAGAAGGAAAAAGAATAGAAAAAAGAAAAAAGATGCGAAGGAAAGGGAAATGGATAAAAAAAAATAAAAAGAAATAAAAATAGTAATTCGAGGTCAAATACAAGCGGAAAGTCCTATAGTCGGCGGGATTTGTTCGAGGGTAACACGTTTCGTGCGCGTTCGAGTGAACGCTAATCGGCGTTAAGTAAGTGTAACATAAATGATCCGGTTGTATGTATATTTCGCAAATGTTTACACATGACTTTAAAACGACGGTTCTCAAAACGGACGATGAAGAATAAAAAAAGAGGAAAGAGATAGAGTGACAGAGAGCTCTAAACGCAATACCATGCTTGTGTAATAATTACATATGTATATATGTACGTACATATATATATATATACACATGCATAATTCCGAACAGAGAACGAGTCTTTTTTATCGCGTAGTAAAGACTTACGTGATCGATACTCACCGATCGATACGAATCGAGACGAAAAAAAAAAAAAAAGAAAGAAAGAAACAAACGTTGCTCTCGCAAACACCGTTTCGTGTTTATCCGTGCATGAGTTACCGTTTAATATGCATACGTGTCAAAATATATATTCATTGACGGTTACGATAAGGGGATTGAAATATACAAGGTGTATTAAAGATTTCATCTCTGCGTGAATCGATGACAAGAACGAATCTAGATACGTGTAATATTATCATCGATGTCGTTTGAGAAGAAAGAAAGAGAAAGAGAGAGAGAGAGAGAGAGAGAGAGAGAGAGAGAGAGAGGAGAAGAGAAGAAAAACGAAAAGAATACAAATATATAATTAAAAAAGATTTACTTCGTCGTAAGTGTATCGAATCGTTTCTATTTACGAAGTAGAGTGATCCAAAAAGAAAAATAAAAAAGAAAAAGAGAAAGAGAGAAAGAGAGAGAGAGAGAGAGAGAGAGAGAGAGAAGAAAGGAATATCGTTTCAACGAATATCGCGTTAACGTAAACGTATCGAAAACGGGACACCTTGTATGTCATCGGATATTACGGTTATTATCGGAATACTTGACAAAAACATAAAGCTCGGTTTAATGTAGAAAATATTGAGCCTTTTAAACGTTTAAAGAGAAACAAACGCGTTCCTTTATCGCATATTACCGTCGCAGCAATCGTCGTAACAACGAGGGAACGAAGGAGAGGGGAAACAAAGGTAAAAACAGAAATGAAAAAAGAAAAGTAAAATAAGGAAAAAAAAGGGGGAGAATTTTAATGGCAGAAGGGAAAGATAGAAGGAGGGAGAGGGAGAGAGAGAGAGAAAGAGAAAGAGAATACAACGGAGAAACGTTATGAGCGTGTTTTGTGGTTTTCTCTCTATTTCTATCTCTCTCTTTGATTCTTTGATCTCATCGTACGTTTGATTATAACAGAAAGATAGAAAGAGAGAGAGAGAGAGAGAGGGAGAGAGAGAGGTGTCCTTTCGAAGGAAATTCGAATTAACAAAACATAAAATATCGTATGAAACGGCAGCCATTCGAGTATAAGGATCTTTGTGACTTTTAGGATCTATAAGAAGGATCATTCTCGATCGCGTTTTCGTTCGATACACATACCTTACGTACGTGTGCCTCTTTTGATCATGGTGAATCGGTGTTATAGTGTGCGAGCCTCGTAACATCTTTCTTCCATGGTATTCCGATCCTGAGACTCTCTCTCTCTCTTTCTTTCTGTGTGTGTGTGTACGTTTGTGAGAGTGAGTGAGAGAGAGGGTATTTATAAATATACTGCAGCGCGCGTGTCCTGTCGGACCTTCGCCTCCGGAGAAGAAAAACTCTGGAGAACACGGGCCCGACTTACTCGGATGCTACGAGTTCGTATTAAAGATCGTTTCACGGTTACTTTCAATATTTTATTTTGTTATTATAGACGATGTCGATGGATCATCAATGACTGATTACATATCTCGATACTTCGCTCGATAGAATGGTTTTTTTTTTCGGTCGACAATGAACAAGGATTTGTTAGTACGAACGTAATGTAAATGACTACGTTTAATATTAAAAGAGATTATATATATATATATATATATATATATATGTACGTACTTGATGTGATAGTAAGATCTACAAGAGTCCTATGAAAATCCTTAAATTTGTTCGGATCGTCCAAGTACATCACATAGACGTAATCGTCTAGAAATGTTCTCGATAAAATTCTTTTGGTTCGTTTGTTTACGTTTATTTTATCTTTTATTTTTTTTTTTGTTCGTAAATTGTACGTTAACATGGAGGGATCATATACGTAATCGATGTGATAGTAAGATCTGCAAGGTTTTAACTTTTTTGTTTTTTTGTTTTTTTTTTTTTTTTACTTTTAAGAGCACGAAAGATTGTTCTATGAAATTTTTAATTTGTTTAGATTGTTAAAGATCACATCGACGTGATCCCATCTCGAAATTTGTTAATAAAAATTCTTCCTGTCGGTAATGATCAGGATACGTTATTCGCAAATGAAAACGTTAACACGAAAGAATTGTATATCTAATTGATATAATATATTGATATAATGATACAACATCGATATAATATTTATACAATATTGATATAATAACATAACGATATAATTGTTGCTTTAACGGGACTTGAATTTTTACATTTATGCGTATCAAGACTCTTGGAGATTTTCTATCGTTCGATATTAAAAAGTCATAATAGCTTATAATCTCGAAAGAAGTTCATTTGATGATCAATGACAAACGTGATTCGTTATTATCGAATGTAATGAAATGTTACGATTATTTCGTTGAAACGTTTATACGTCGTTTCAATTAATCTTAAAATTCGAAAGGCATCGCACATTAATTAACAACACTCTTATACTATTAAGAGAACGTAATTTTTCGTTATCGCTATACCCCCTTCTTTGCAATATCGATTGCATCGATTAAAATCGGGTGGTTTTAAAAAAAAAAAAAAAAAAAAAAAAAAAATGAAATACAAAATAAAAAATAAAAAATAAAAAATAAAAAATACAAAGAAAATATAAAGAAGAAAAGAAAAAAGGAAAAAGAAAATGTCGCGTAGGTCGATGACGAATTTTATACTTTAAAACGTCCCGAGTATTTGCGGGATTATGAAAGTAGCGTGTTAAAGTGGTAAATGATTAAGTTTTGTAGCACCCGAGGGAACCGAGAACAGAAACGATGAGTATAGCGTGCATGGATCCAGACTTAGTTTCGTCTCACACATGCAAGGTCATCCGGCCAGCGCACCAATGCTACTAACCTCAACCTCTGACTCGTGTTTCCTTTCATGAGTCCACCAAGCTTTTTGATCCACGTTATATGCGTTTTATTATAGAACGCACGTAACACACGTTCGTTTTGTTTGAAGAAATTTGTCGAGATAAGAGAAATCCCGGTGTTAAGTGATAATCGTTATTGAAGAAGAAACAAAAAAACAAAAAAAAAAAGAGAAAAGAAAAGAAAAGAAAAATCGACGATATTAATTAAAAGACAACGTGAAATGCTTTTTCTTTTCCTTCTTTGTTTTTTATTTATTTTGTCTTTTTTTTTTTTTTTTCATTTCTCATCTCTTTCCCCTTTCCTCTTTCTCATTCTTTCATTTTTCCCTCCTTTTTTTTTTCTTTTCTTTTCTTTTGTTCGTCGCGATTCCTTCTTTGTTACCCTTCCGTAATGATACTACGCGATCACGTTAATCCACAACGATAGATATCGTCGATAAGACAAAATTATTGATAATATATATATATATATATATATATATATATATATATATATACATATATATATATATATAATATAAACGTGTGAGGATGAATTTTATTTATTGAACTTTGATGTCGATTTATCTTCCGAACACGTTCAGAAATATCTGTCGATTCTGACCGCGCGAATCTGCGTCGGAGAGTTCGTTCGCGGCGCATATTTACAAGGTCACCCGGTCACCGATCCGATGCTACTAACCTCGACGTGCATCCCCCTTCTTCTTGCACTCTCCCTCTTCTTCTTCTTCTTCGTCGTCCTCTTCTTCTTCTTCGTTTTCTTCGTCTTCTTTTTCGTCGCTCCAGCATCTCTTCCTTCTCACTTTCCTCATTCGATACTTATTTCCCGAAGCTATTCTATCTTCTTCGAAGGTTATACTTGCGAACGGACTTCTCCCTGTTGAGAAACCACTTATGGGTAATCACGGTGTAGCATAATGCTGGGAAAGATACAACACACATAGACTATATTATGCAACTAGATCGCTACCACGTACCGCTGAGGTAGAAAATTGTCTATTACACATTAAATAGTTTAACGCAATTAACCGAATGTTTTATTGTCGATGAAAATGAAATTGAAAAGAGAATGGAGAAAGAAATTGTATATCTTTTTTTATTTTTTTTTTTTTTTTAATCTACGACACAGTCGACTTAACTCGATGAAAATTCCTATGTATACATATATATATATATTTTTTTTTTCTATGTATTATTTCTCTCTCTCTTCCTCTCTCGAATATTTTGAATATTCTCATACGTACAGGTCGTTCATAAATTAAAGGCTAGTTGAATATCTCCATTGTTAGGGGCAATACAAAAAAAGAAAAGAAAAAAGAAATAAAAAGGAAAAAAGCACCGGACTTCCGGTTAAACCGGAAATTCAACGATTTTTTACTCCTTCTTATATCCTGTAGTTGTGTTTTAATTAATTAGATATTTTAATCGATTATCTTTAAAGAATGATTAAACAGGCATGGGTCTACAGTTAATACGATATAATAATAATAATAATAATAATAATAATAATAATAATAATAATAATAATAATAATAATAATAATAATAATAATAATAATAATAATAATAATAATAATAATAATAATAATAATAATAATAATAATAATAATAATAATAATAATAATAATAATAATAATAATAATAATAATAATAATAATAATAATAATATATATATATATACATATTTATATAGCCGATAAAATATATAACTCGACGTGAATTTGAACGTGTCCCTTCAAATTACTGTCAGTTTAGGATGGTCTAAAAATTTCGTAGACGGGCTAAAGGAGAACGAATGAGAGAGAAAAAGAGAGAAAGAGAGAAACAGAGAGAGAGAGAGAGAGAAAGAGAAAGAGAGAGATAGTGTAGAAAGACAAGGAGTATGGCTCTCTCTTCGACCTAGACGCAAACGCAAGGTCACGCGGGCAGTGCACCAATCGCATCGAAAAGGCTAACCTTCTCGTCTCTCTCTCCCTCTCTCTCTCTCTCTCTCTCTCCCTCTCTCTCTCTATCTCTTTCTGTTCAAAGGCAACCACGACCCCCGCTCCTCTCTCGATTTCGTCCGACCGACACCCTTCTTCGGCCTCGTTCTTTCTCCTACTCTTTAACCTCCCCTCCCCAGCCCTCCCACCCTCCCACCCCTCTTTACCCCGCTATATCCCGCTAGTATCCCAGGCAGAGTATCATCGCCAGTTCCACTCCTACTTCCCGTTTTTTACTTTCTCGCTCGTATGTAAGACGCGCGTTAAGTTGCGATAGCCCGGTAAAAAGGAGAAAGAGGTTTAGCGGGGCCCTCAGAGCCGGGAATGCGGCGGGGATTATGCAACTAGTTGCGCTGCTAGCTTCTTCTTGTGTCATAGGAACACACTATAACGTCTTCGTGAGACGTACGTGGCACTTACGTACGTACGTATGTTTGTGTAGGTATGTAAGTACGTAGGTACGCACGTATTTATGTATCCGTTTTACCCTTCTGGCCCTATCTCTTTTCCTTTACCCTATCCTCTTGTACCCTTGTCTACTTTGTCTCGCTTCGTTGCTTCTTCTTCCTTCGTACCAGTTAGTTCCCAACGGGGCGACTCGCAAACGTTGAAATTTTTTGTTCTCGATCCTTTGTCCAAGCTCAGGATCATACGTAATTATTTTCGTTTATTTATTTCGAGCTTTGATTTTAAACAAGCATCGGCTTTAAGTTAATATATTCATTGAAAATTAATATATATTTATATATACATGTATATATATATATATATATATATATATATATATATATATATTAATTTAGAAAATTATAAAATTAATATATATATATATATTAATTTTATTTAATTAGTTTGAAATTGGTGCAAGACCATTTGTCATTGTTTCGAGAAAATGAAATATTGGCGTATCGATCGCTAGGCAATTCTTTTTATTGGCCAATTTTCAGTTGTCCATAGCATTGGCATTTTTTAAGATGTTAAAATAAATAGATTTACACTTAATTAATCACAAATTGTTCGATCTTATTTTCTTAAAAAAAAAAAAAATGGACTTGCACCACTTTCAAAATAAACGGTTCATATATAAATATAAAAGAACTTAATATATTGATATATTTTATGTACAGATATATAAATATATATAACTTCTCGTTCGTTTTTCATTAAGTTTCGAAATCCCTTCCTCCTCTCCCTCCCACCATCATCACCCCCACCAGAAAAAAGAAGAAATTGATTTTCTCGAAGCAACTTTTAATTTAATTTTGTAAAATACGATCGATATTTTTAAGAACAAATCAACAGATTGGTATCACCAGGAAGTAATTCATTTCTCGTGATGTTTTAAAAACGATCGTAATCATTCGAAGAACGGGGATAATTAATTTCTGTAACAAAAAAAGGATCGATGAAATTGATCGACGACGAAGTTTTCACGAGAAATTGGCCGATTTATATTTCCGAAAGAAATAGTTGATCGCCTTGATGTACGTTGAAACGATCGTGAATTTTTAAGAACAGATGATTAATTTTTCGAAATAAAAGAAAATAAAAAAAATTGATCGAACCGTTTCTAACGAAGTTCTTATGAGAGAATTAAACGATTGAGTTTCCAAAGATAAGTCGTTATCTCTTTTCTATATCCGTGTATCTTAAAATAACGATCATTAATTATCCATTAATCGTTGATGGATAATTAATTTTTAGATAATACGAACGAACCTCGTAACTCGTAAGAGAAATTTTTCATAGTTATTAAACGATCCAATTATTCGAAATATTAGTTCCCTTAAAATATCACGAATACGACGTTTAGATCTACTTCGTACAATAACGTATCGATTGTCGACCGTTTTAAAACGCCTTCGAACGTTTCTCGCGAAACATTAGCGCAAAATAATCGACGTTTTTTTTTATTCACATTTAATTAAGAAACTAAATAGTGTCGGTGCTTGTGCGAAGTTTTTACGCAAAATCAATAATAATGATTAATAACAACAATCCTCCTACCGATTTGATTCGAACAATTCAATTATGCAGGTAGTATCATGATAAAAAAGTAAGAAGCAAACGCGCTATCATTTCGATATATTTTTTTAAAAACTTGTTTGCCTTGTAACGTATTCACCAATTATCCAACCAATTGAGCATAATTGTCATACTGTGGAATATTATTCATCGGCATATATATATATATATATTTTTTTTTTTTTCTTTTTCTTTTATCGGACATTACATTTTCTGATGACGCATGTTATTATTGGAAGGACGCAAACGTGAGCATAACATAAACGTCCGCAAGCGAGAATTTTATTCGCATTATTTTATTTAGAAAAAAAAAAATAAATAACTTTATGGTCGTCAAATCGAGTCTGATTTGATATCTTCTAATTATCAATTTCATTTTCTGTCTCTCTCTCTCTCTCTCTCTCTCTCTCACTTTCACACGCACGCACACGCTGGTCTATCTCGATGTTTATTTTTTTTTTATTTATTTTTTTTTTTTATTTGATCACTTATATAATCTTTTTTTTCCTCGCGACGATTGATGTAATTTATAAATCAAACGTAATAATGTCATTGAATTGCGTTTGATTTTTTATTTTCTTTCCTTTTAATTTTCTCCGTTTTCTTTCTTTTTTTTTTTTTGTTAATTTTCTGAAACACAAAACTCTCACAAAAATGTGTTGTACGCGAGGATAGAGAATAATCGGTATTGACATAATATCGTCGTAGGAAATATTTCGCTTAGGAAACTATTCGTAGAGATCGTAGAGTTTGAGAGAACTATGAGAGCCCATGATCAGATCCGTTTGAATTATGTTGAAAATTGTTACGATCGAATAAGTTGAGTCGTTGGATATACAGTTACGATATTCTCGTAATGGATATTAATTATAACTCGTAGTAAGTACGTTATGCCTTTGGACCTCAATGAAACGTAATAGTGTACGTGACTGTTGTGTGGTTTCAGTACGAAGATATAACACATTGAGTGTAATATCAACGAGAAGTTTTGCAAGAGGACGGATCGTTGCATCAGATTTGATTAATCGATCGGAACGGCTATAAATGATGTTTATAGAAAAACGAAAAAAGAAAATGAGAGAGAGAGAGACAGAGAGAGAGAAAAAAAATTACTCGCTTCGTTCTAATCGAAGTGAATTTATTTCTTAAAATGTAAGAAAAAAGATGAGCAATAACACGACGTTATATCATTTTCGTATTGGAAAAACGATTTTTCTTTTTCCTTTTTCTTTATTTTTTTATTATTTTTTTTTTTTGTTTGTTTGTTTCATACGTCTTGCATCACCCCTTCGATCATATTATATAAAGACGAGGATATAACAACGGAAATGGTAATATTTTTACGTTGTTAAATGTATTTCATCTTTTTCGTTTCGATCGACTTTTTCATTTGTCGCGTTTTTTCATTTTTCCAAAAATTAAATGATCATTGAATGTAACAATTAATGCGTCACGTTAAACGGACGAGCAAACTTTTTCGCGACGTTAAAAATTGTATCGAGGCTGACGAAAATTCCTACGCCCTAAATTATTACTTCTATCGCACTTCGATTAAAAATATAAGGGAGAACGGGGAATGGAAAAAAAAAAGAAAAAATAATAAGAAACAAATTTTGCCCCAATTTTCGAACATATGCTGCTATCCATAAACGACGTCTCGATTTCGCCTGTCCCATCGCAAAAACTATTCTTAAATAATAACCGCGTAACGGTATGACCACCTTTTGCTCGTAATGTTATGTCACCGAAGAGAAGGAGAAAACAAAACAAACAAAAAAAGAAAAAAGGAAGAAGAAAAGAAACGTCATTTCCAATTAATCGTAAATAAAAGACACGCGTGTCATTTGACGCGAGCGTTTTTAAATCGGCGAACTTATTATTAATTAAATTATTTTTATTATTTAATAAAATTAAATTTTATTAAATAATAAAAATAATTTAATTATTTTTAATTATTATTGATACATCAACGCGAGTCATTGGTTAATCGTATGAAACTCGTTTAATTTCTAAGAGATATTTTTACACCTCGGTAAATCACCGAGATTCGTTGAACGAGTAATTCGCGAGAAAACGTTGCTGAAAACATTAACTGCCTGGAGATAGATGACACCTGAAATTATAGATTCGCGTTAGATCGTATGATTCACGCACGGAGTGCTCGATGACACGGCGTTGGCCTAACGTTCACAACAACGTGCATACATACATACGTACGTACTATTCTCGTAGTTTCCCATGAGTACGGACTAAGACGAGTGACACGAAAGCCTACAGACCGATGATTACATCACTCTGGTATATTCTCGAACTCATTGGCTAAGTAAGATACGTTACTATATTTCATCTTAATTAAATAATTATCGAAGCAATTAAAAGAAAAAAGAAAAAACGAATCCTAGATCCCTCTTATCTTTATCAGCCAATAAATTGTCTAACAAGTGAGGTCGGAATTTTATTAAACAAATGAGATTATCATCGAATAACGACTTTCAGTGTTACCAATTAATGATAAATATTATTTATTAATACGATATCATTAAGATTATTAATATTGTTTATTAATGTTGGATAGTGATATACTTGTTTGTATCGATGAAAGATTAATATATTGCTCGTTAACGTTGGGATAGTATATTCGTATTTTGCGTTCTTTTTATTTTTCATTTTTTTTTTTTTTTTTTTTTTTTTTTTTAAATTGCAACGATCATTTCCATCGGACAATCGAGTATTTCGGTGTCGATCGAAAAAAATTTCCTCGTTAATAAAATTTCTACGACGATCATTTCGCAAAACTCGATGAGGGATATATTATTGCTGAGGCGGTGTAACAAAATTCCGACAACGTAAGACTCATACGCAAGTTGCAGGAAGTGCGTGATTTTATTGATGACGAACACCATCCGAGAAGTTTTTTTTCTTTTTTTTTTTTTTCATTTTCGAAAATTAAATCATTCGCATTTTAATTAAATATATGCCAACGGATTATTTCATCACAATTGTCGAACATTTAATAAGCCGTAATTAAAAGTTCCCTTTCGGATTAGTTTTTGAAATCGTAAAATTTCTTGATGGATTGTAACAATCTTAACGATTATTGCCTGAATAAATACGTGAGTGAAATTGTCATCAGCTACTACGAAATGTAATTATTAAAGATTTACTTTTAATTATTTACATTCGACACGTTTTTGTATAATTCTGAATTATGATGAATTATCAATTACTATTAACTAAGTAATTTTATTATCTACATCTTATGGTATAAAAAAAATGTGAAATGTACATTAGATTTTATACATTTGTATTATTAAAGTTTAATAAATCAATATTAAAGATAACGAAATTAAAGATACGATAAGTGTCGTAGAATTTCGATGATGATCGTCGAAGTAATATTTTTTCTCTTCTTTTTTTTTTTTTCAACTCGTTCGCCTTGTAACGTATTCACTAACCGATCCGAACAAATAAGCAGCATAATTGTCATGCCGAATTATTCGCTGACGTATACCTTTACATCGGACCTTACGCTATTCAAGCGACACCCGTTATAATTGAAATCGCGTGAACGTGAACGTAACACCCTCAAATACCGTCATATATGTTACATTTACTTAGAAAAGTTCTGTATATAAATATATTGTTTTTAACGCTGAAACTACCGATACTTTTCGGGTCGCATTCGTCGATACTTTTTCTTTTACATGAAAAACAAAAAGGAAAAAGAAAAAGAAAAACGTTACCACTCTTTACACATTTCATCTCGCAATAATAAATAAAGAGAGAAAAAAAAAGAAACGTTATAGCACGACGTTAAACTAACGATTATTGTTACTTCGATAATTGTAAAGTTAAAAATCCACAGTGATTTCTATCGACGGCTTTTCGATAAATTCCAATGTCGAGTAAGGAAAGAGAGAGAGAGAGAGAGAGAGAGAGAGAGAGAAAATAAATTCGTACGAAGTTCAACGAGAGCGTTCTCGCCTTGGAAACGTAATTTCTATCGAACGAGAAAACCAACTTGCATCCATTAATTTCCCCAATTCGATCGTATAGAATTGAGCACGGCAAATTTATTCGGCGCATCTGAAATCATTCGTGAGAGGTGCGAGCACGTAATTACCCGTTACTCGTATCCGAAACGCGTCTTTCAAGGTCATCGGTTATATTTCTTCCAATACAATAACGACTCTTTATCAACGATAAAGAACGGTAAACAGGACACTCACCGTATTATTATCGTCGTCGTCGTCGTCGTCGTCGTCGTCGTCGTTGTCGCCGTCGTAAAAGGAAAACTCGAGAATCTTTCTGGCAACGAAAAGAAAAAAAAAAAAAAAAGAAAGAAAAAATAAATAAAATATTTTTTCATCGAACACTCGAGTTCGGGAGCTTTTGTCTCCTGTTTATTTTTTTCTTTCCTTCTTAACTCTTTCTCTCTCTCTCTCTCTCTCTCTCTCTCGTTTTCGTTCTCTTTCTTCCCTCCGTCGTCTCCACCCGACCACGACCCCCTCCCCGCCTCCCCGCCCGTCACCCATCGTCAACCCCCGTTTTTAAGATCGCGCGCCCGCGCATTCATCTTGCGTATTCTTCGTGAAAAAAAAAGAAGAAGAAGAAGAAGAAAACAAAAAAAGCCGATCTGTCGACGATGAATACGCGCGCGTATTTGCGCGCACGTAAGCGGGCTTATGCTTGCACAGGTGTAGGAGGCGGCCGTAGTGTACCATCGCGCTTTTAAGGTCGTCGACCTTAACGTGCGAGCGCGAGCGCGAGCGCGCCAAGTCTGCACTTTACGATCGTTTAACGTTCTTACGAAAACAAGGTCGTTAATCTGTCATGTTCGCGTTCGCAGAAATACATATATACTCGAATGCAGCTCGCGCGACGATAATGTTATATAGTTAGTTTTTTCCGTACGAGGGAACATCGTGGAATCGAAAGTATCGGCATCTCCTACGTATGTGTATGTATATGTATATGTACATTGAATTTATTTCGTTTTCGTTCTCGCTCCTCGTTCTCGCTTTCGCGGTGTTCCAACGTTATACAATTTTTAATTTGCAATTCTCGACGAACGCTTTTTTTTCCCCCTCTTCCTTTTCCCCTTACTCTTTTCCACCCTTCTTTCTTTTTCTCTTCGTAAGATTTGTAGAATTGTAGAATATACGGTATGGGAATCGTACGGTATTATGATTGATACAGTAATATGTGATATTTTTTTTTTTTATACTGTATTGTATATTGTTATATATATATATATATATATATATATATATATATATTTATTTTTTTTTTTTTTAGATTATATTATTACCTAGACACAACGTCGCGTGAGATTAATTTAATTAGTTATGCAGATTGTAGTTCTATTCTTATTTGATATAATATATATAAATATATTGTGTAACAGAATAAGAATTTATATATGTAATTTAATATAACATAAATACATAATATAATAAAAATTTATATATACACAACCTGTATACACAAATAAAACATATAAACGTGATATACCTATATGATATATTTGTGTTCATTTAATATACATCTACACACACACATATATATCTATATATATACACATATAAATACCTGATTACGTGGTAGTTAAACAAAATAAAAGATCCAAATAAATAAATAAATAAATAAATAAATAAATAAATAACCAATTAAAAAAAAAGGATTAGAATATTTCTGCGACTCATTGTACGTACGAGGACGTGCGCGTACGCGCACACGTACGCACACAACGAACATACACACGTGCGCGCGCGCGCACAAACAAAGAGAGGGGTTGGGCGAGGCGAGTCGAAAACAACCGTTGACTCTTACGCAACTTGTTGAGAAAGAATGAGAGAAAGAGAGAAAGAGCGAGAGAGAGAGAAAGAGAGAGAGAGAGAGAGAGAGAGAGAGAGAGAGAGATCGAAGGAGAGAGAAAGAGAACGCTTGCGTGTGCGGGCGCGCGCGCGCGTGTTCCCTCGAATGCACTCGTACTCGTACGCAATGGGGCAACGTAAAGCAGCGCGCCGGAGGGGTGGGTGCGCTGGGATATCTCCCCTCTTTTCCCTTTCTACAGATCGACCGTCCTGCTACTCGCTCGACGATTCCTGGAATGCTCTTTGTGTTGCAGGCCTTTGCTCCCCCCCTCCCTCCGTTCCTTCCTGCCCCACGAAAACGGCGTCGGCGTCGGCGTCACCGGTATCCTCTTTCCCGTCCTCCCCGTTCTCCTCATCCTCGATCATCATCCACCGTCTCTCCTCCTCCACCACCTCCACCACCTCCACCACTTCAACCTTCTCCTCATCGTTCTCAGAGTACGGCGACCTTGATAGCGACGAGAACTCCGTCGTCGCGAGCGCCACGAGCCACCTCGAGGACCTGTGCATGCCCAGGTACGTTTGTAATCCTATTCGAAAGATCATATCCACCCACGCGACGACACCTCTCCCTTCTCTCTCTCTCTCTCTCTCTCTTTCTCTTTCTCTCTCTTCTCCTCCACCTCCTCCTCCTCCTCCTCCTCCTCCTCCTCCTCTCTTACTCTACTCCTTTCTTTTTTCGTCTTTCCTTCTCTTTTCCTTCCCCTTTTTTTTAATACCAAAATTTTCAAACCCCCTTTCTTCTCCTTTCTCGTCGTTTCTTCTTCTGTTTCTCTTTTATTTTTTGTTTTTGATTTTTATGTTTTAAAACGAATATACAAGCTCGTTTCTTTCCGATGATGAGGACGGTTATAGAATTTCTTTTTGTTTTTAATATCAAAATTTTACAACTGTTATTCTTTTCCTTTCTCGTCGTTCTCTGTTTCTTTTTCTTTTTCTTTTTTTTCCTTTTGATTTTTACCGTTGACAACGAATATGCAAGCTCGTTTCTTTCCGATGATGACGACGATTATAGAATTTCTTTTTGTTTTTAATATCAAAATTTTACAACTGTTATTCTTTTCCTTTCTCGTCGTTCTCTGTTTCTTTTTCTTTTTCTTTTTCTTTTTTTTCCTTTTGATTTTTACCGTTGACAACGAATATGCAAGCTCGTTTCTTTCCGATGATGACGACGATTATCGAATTTCTTTTTGTTTTTAATATCAAAATTTTAAAACTCCTTTTCTTTTCGTTTCTCGTCGGTTTTTTTTTTTTTTTATTTTATTTTGATTTTTCCGTTCACAACGAATATGCAAGCTTGTTTCTTTCCGATAATGACGATAATGGAATTTCTTTTTTCTTTTCTTTCAATATCAAAATTTTCAAACTCTTTTTCTTTTTGTTTCTCATCGTTCTTTTTCGTTTTTTTCCTTTTAGTTTTTCCGTTCACAACGAATATGCAAGCTCGTTTCTCTCCGATGACGACGACGATTATGGAGTATCTTGCTTTCTTTTTTGGTGAGGTGGGGGACGGAATAAAACGAAAGTTTTCGACGAGCCGGTCCTTTCGAAGGATATCGAAGGTACGAGATCGCAACAAAGGTTCCGAGTTAATAATGTTACGTCGTTATAATGAGTATTCGACGAGTCGTTCGATATAACGTAAGATTAATATTCCTAGTAGTACTATCAATGTTTTTGCTTGTTGTCATGTATAACCTATAAACTTGTTATAATTAAAGTGTATTATAATTCTTAAAAAAAAAAAAAAAAGTAAAAAATTATCGAAATTATCAGGAATTAAAGTAAAAGAGAAAAAGGCTAAACCTTTTTCCCTTTTTAAGGTAACGTCGTGTATTTTCATAATTGAATTCATTAAAAGTCGCGGAGGCAGACAAACGCGCGCGATCATCATCGAAGTTTGTCGGAAAAGAGAGAAAGGAAAATTAAAGAAAAAAAAAAAAAAAAAACAGAAAACAAAAATAAAAAAAAAAGAACAAGAAAAGAAAAAGGACATGAAAGGAAACTCGATCGGCAGAGATATCGAAGGAGGAACATCCCCTCTTAGAAACTAAATCGTTCCCCTTTCGAAATGATCTAAAATGGGAAAGTAAGGGAAAGGAGATACGTGGATCCGCTCTTTTCTCCCTCCCTCTCTCTCTCTCTCTTTCTCTCTCTCCTATCTTTTCTTCTCATCGATACAGGACTTTTCAAAAAGAACCAAAAAAGAAATTGGAACAAGAATAAACAAAAAAAAAAACAGAAAGAAGAAGAACAAGAAGACGAAAAGAGAGAAGAAAGAAAGAGGAAGAAAAGTAAAAGAAAAAATGAAAAAAAAAAAAAAAAAAAAGAAAAAGAAGAAAGTAGAGCCGTTGCCCTTTCCTCGGCGGAGAAAATTAAAGAATTAGGAAAGTATAGGCCAATATCGTCGAAATACCGAAGAGATTATAGTAGACGGGTTCTTTCGATTGGCGTCACTCGGCGCAATCGGTTGATTCTATTGGCAACGAGGTACTCATACACGCATACACGCATGCACGCATACATACATACACTCTCTCAACACGCATACACGCATCATACATACACGTATACACGTATACATACACGTATACATACATACACGCATACACATATCATACATACACGTATACATACATACACGCATACACATATCATACATACACGTATACATAAATACACGCATACACGAACGTACGTTAAACGTACGTACAACGTACGCACGAACGTACGCACGAACGTATATACGTGTATGCGGTGGCGGTGGTAATGGTGGTGATGGTGATGGTGGTGGTGGTGGTGGTGGCGGCGGCGGACGCCCTTGAGCGACGGGCAATGCACCGCACGAGGTTCAAGGCAGAGCGGCGGCGTGCCGGTGCCGGTGCCGGTGCCTTCGTCGCGCCGCTGCCTTTCCCCTACTACTTCTCTCTTCTCTTCGGCTCGCCATCGGGCACGTTCCCCCCACCCCGCGACCGACACCACGCGACTCGTTCCCCCACCACCACTACCGCCTTCGCCACCGCCACCATCGTCACCACCGCCACCGTCAACGTCGTCTCCACCACTATCGTGCTTTCCACTATACGCGCTGCTACTCTTCTACTACATATTACCACTCCGATACTCTCTCGTTCTCTCTCGACGAGAGCGCTTCGTGGCTCCTAATAATTCTTCGATTTTCCCCTCTCTCTATCTCTCTCTCTTTTTTTTTCGTTCGTTCGTTCGGATTTTTGTTCGTTCGTTCGTTAGTTCCTTTGCTTTTTTTTTTTTTCTTCTTCATACTCCTTCTCATTCTCTTTTCCTTTTATCCTCCCGTTACTTTTCCTCACCCTCGCCAACTGAAATTTCTTTTTCCTTTTTTCTTTCTCTTTTTTTTCGATTTATTTCTTTACTTTTCTTTTTCCCTTTTTTTTTTTTGATTTGGCAAGTATTATTTTCATTTTTAATCATCCGTCGGTCCATCGTTTCTTCATTCCTACCTTCCTTTCCCCTCCACGTCTATCCCCTCCTATCGTCTCCATGTTGCCTCGATAATTACGAGTCTCGATACGATGTAATAGTTCGGGACGATGTTCGTATTTTTATTCGCGATTGACTTTACTCCCTTTTTATATCAATTTTTTATATATTTCTCATTCGTTCGATCCATTTGTCGACTCATACATATCTACATCTCTCTCTCTCTCTCTCTCTCTGTATTTTCCTCGTAATACCTTTTCGACAGTATTATTTCGCGATAATTGCTTTTACGATTTCGAATAATTTATACGTTGTATAATTATTTAATTCGAGCTCTTGACGTTATTTAATTATTATCGTAACAATGTCGTACGCGTTACGAGGAAACACATACGTGTCCGATTCGACGATTGGAAATAATTATAAGTAATTTCGTAGAACTGTCTCGAACGAACGAACGAACGATATACGATCTATTTATATTATTTCAATTAAATACATCGT
This sequence comes from Dolichovespula sylvestris, assembly GCA_918808275.2. NCBI lineage: Eukaryota > Metazoa > Arthropoda > Insecta > Hymenoptera > Vespidae > Dolichovespula > Dolichovespula sylvestris. The sequence goes on from OU964975.1 coordinate 3,690,558, forward strand.
TACATGTAATAATTTATTGTATAAATGTGCGCACGCACGTATTATATATATATATATATATATATATATATATATATATATATATATATTTACGAAATAATCGTACACGTTAACGTACATGATAATTATGAATATTCGATGGATTATATCGAGCGTGTTGTGTGCATTGGTACGCGTTAAAACTTTACTCTCTCTCTCTCTCTTTCCCTTTCTCTCTCTCAGGTGTTGCACGCGTTATAAGTAGGCACAACGTACGGACGCGCCTTTAATAGATTCTATTAAAGTTTTACATTCACGTAATTGCGCACGGGGAGGAAATATTCAATGGCAACGTGTGTGCCTCGTTGCAGTCAAGGATAAGAAAAGGTAGTAGACGGAAGGAAAAGGGGAAAAGAAAAAGAAAAAAAAAATAAGAAGGGGAGAGAAAAAGAAGAAGAAGGATAAAAAGAAAGAGCGAGAGAGAGAGAGAGAGAGAGAGAGAGAGAGAGAGAAATAAAGTAGGAGTTTAGCTTTCCCACGATTGACTTGCCCCGTACATTTAGAGCATTGTTACGGTTCGCGTGAGACGATTCAACTCCGCCAAGTATTTTTAGTTAAAACATATTAGTTCTTCTTAACGAGTCCGACGGCCATCGCGTCCTCCATTCTCTTCGAATTGAGATTGGTCGATCTATTATTGAAATTTAGCCAGGATCTCCTTATCGATCTTTCTCCTGGCGCACGATTTTAGATATTTCGTTTTTTTAGTGTTTTCTTTCTTCGATCGGATGAAATAAGAAACGAAAAGAAAAGAAAGAGAGAGAGAGAGAGAGAGAGAGAGAGAGAGAGAGCAGGGACTTCACGTCGACGGGCAAAAATAAAAACTTCGACTTCAACGCGTTTCGGATACGTCGAGTGTCGTACTCGTAGTAAATGTAACCGCGGGGTGTATGAGCGGAGGGGTGGGGCGAAGGGATCGAGGTGCGATGGGATGGGATGAGTTGGGTGGAGGAGGGGGTTGGTAGAGGGGGAGAATGCGAGCTTCCCTTTCTACGTGAACTACACCACAACAGCACGTTTCCCATGTAATCCTAGCTGAAAATAGAATACGCGGCTGTCGCATGGAACTCACAAATTCGGCTTTAACCGTGGATCGTCACGATGCAAACCCTGACATACGGACAAATCGTTTTTCTTCCACGTGATATCATCATCATCATCATCATCATCATCATCATCATCATCATCATCATTATTATTATTATTATTATTATTGTTATTATTGTCATTTTATTTTTTTTTTCGTTAACGTTTTTGAACGTTAAACTCGTTTGAAATATTTCGAATATCCCGTATTAAACGTGATATTAACGGGTTTGGACATAATCGGTTATTTCGCGTGTCCCCAATGCTTCCTATCGATAATTATGATAATACAGTAGCGAGAGAAAATTGGTCGGTCTGGTTTTCTTCATTTTTTTTTCTCTTTATTTATTTTTCGAAACAATAGAAACGTTTTAATAAGTTTTGCGAGCGTTTCAATTTTTAAGCATCACTAGGATTATATTTGACGTTACGATTACCGACATTTAATTATTTCGTCATTTTATACACACACATATATTTCTCGGAAAAAAAGGAATAGAACAACAAAAAAAAAATGTAATCATACGTTATGTAATAAATAGAAAGGTACGAAAGTCTTGTGTAGAGAACGTGCGACGAGATTGCAGGTGATACACGTTTCATGTAAAGAAAAAAAAAAAAAAAGAAGGAAAAAAAAAACAGCGGAACCATTCATCTCGACTGATTGATAAATGTGGTCATAACCGAAAGGAAATGAAAAAAAGAAAAAAAAAGAAAAAGAATTCGCACGACGAGATAGACACGATTCTCGCGTCATTTTATCATTCGCTCTAATGGCACTTGTTGTAATCGTTGCGAGAGAAGTGGGCTGGGGGGACCGCGATCGTTCGTTGTGTAAAATAAAGTGACGATTACACGAAAAAGAAAAGGGACAGAAAACAAGAAAAGAAGAAATAAGAAAAAGTACTAAAGAACGAACGAAGAAAAATGGGAAAAACAAACGAACAAGATTGATTCACGAAGGAGATGTGTTCTTGGATGCGTTGGGGTCTGTCTAATGATCCGCGTGGCCGAGAATTCGTCATTGAAATTTCTGGAAGGCCGGGCTACGAGGCGCTTCCAGGGAGAAAGAAAGAAAGAACGAGAGAATGAGAGAGAGAGAGAGAGAGAGAGAGAGAGAGAGAGAGAGAGAGAGAAAGAGAAAGAAAGAAAGAGAAAGAGGGAGAGGCACGTTGGCCCGGACCGTCTGGTCTATGACTCAGGAATGACCCTCGTTGAACCAAGAGCAGTGCGTCCCAAACGCATCGTACGAGGACAACCGTGTGCCGGACGAAAGAGAAATTCACGATGCGTTTTTAGCCAGCGGCCTAAACCGAAAATATCGCCCGTCGTCGAGTCGCCTCCACGAAATCGTCTCGCTCGGATGCTGGATGCATCTTTTAAAAGCATGCTTTGTCCTTGTTATAAATCGTTTTTTAGATTATCTTTGTATAAGTACATGTACGTGTGTATATATATATATATATACAAATATGAATACGCGTTACATATATGTGGGATTGAGACGAATCATCGTTATTCATGTTATCTTAGGGGCCAAAATGATTTTCACGCGTTATTAAGAGGCGTAAGCGTAAACAATTAGAGCAGCGATCGAAACGAGTCGAGAAACAGGGTCAACGTTTATAAATTTTCCACTGACGTTATTATTGGTTCGTTTGTTCTAAGTACGTTTGTTTTCTCGTTACCTCATTGTCGCGCGATTCTTTTTTTTAATTTTTTTGTTTGTGTTCTTCCTTCTCTTTCTCTTTCATTTTTAATTTCCCATGGTACTGAGAGATATTCGAATTTATTTTATCGGATTCTGTATGAAGCATGCATATATATATATATATATATTATATAAATAGAGAGAGTCTGTGTGTCGATTATCGATTATCGTTGCCATCCCGAATGATATCTCTTTTTTCTCTTTTGACTTATTTCAGAAAAAAATATACAAATACTTTTATAAGAGACGAGTGAATTTATATTAATTATAAATATTTATAATAATCGTTATTCCAATGACCTATTCCATTTTTCAATCGATTCAATCGAAGATAACGATAGACTGAAAAAGCCGTATCTATATATACTTGATCAAACGAATTTATACGATATTCTATTGCATTGTCATCGATCATTTTAATTCGAAATTTTAGATTAACGTTAAATAAATAAAAAAAAGAAAAAAAAGAAAAAAATTCTGTCCGTATCGATTAACCCGATTATAATTATCGACTCATCCTATTGTCACCGTGCAGTATGTATCTGCTATATATATATATATATATATATATATATATATATATATATATATATATACATATATATATAATAGATATTCCACGCGTGTACATACGCATGCAAGCATGCGTAAGTATATGTACGTATGTAGATTTATGTTAAAACGTATGTATTTTCTTGCGAATCGGTCAATGGCTGCACACCCAAAGAAACTAATAATCCGTTCTAACGTTCCTAAGGTCTCTCTTTCCATCCAAGATTTTACATTCCTCAGTGTTTCATACTTGTGTTCATATATACCAACGTATGGCACGTACGTACGTACGTACGTACGATAAATACATGGATATGCATACCGTAGATATATATGCATTAGCATGTATATGAATGTATGTAAGATAGAGAGAGAGAGAGAGAGAGAGAGAGAGAGAGATAGATAGATAGATAGAGAGAGAGAGAGAGAGAGAGAGAGAGAGAGAGCGCAAATCAGGAGTCCGTTGCCCCGTTGACTAAACTTAACTCCGTTCGTTCTTATGGCCACATCGGGCACACTCGTTTCCGGCCGTTCAGACATTTTTCCAAAAATTTCACGCAACGATCGCGCTCTCGTTCGCTTCTATTTTCAAGCTTCCTGCAGGAGACAAAGTCACTCACGAGTTTTGCCTTTGCCATTTGGGATCGAGCCCCAACCCCCTCTCGACGCTCCCAACACCCTCACCACCCTCGATAACTCTCACCACTCGAGACCTCCACCCTTATCCCTCGACGTCCCGACCGTCTTAATCTTCCATCCTTGGATCTTTTTCTTACCTCCCCTTCTTTCTTTTTATTTTTCTTTTTTCTTTCTTTCGTTACGTTCGCTTCACCACCTCCGCCTACTTTTCGAGCGTTAACGATCGATCGATCGATCGATGATCGATAACAGTGGACACATTTCCCGCTTGTCGTCGTCGTCGTCGTCGAAAGCTTTTAGCGAATTTGTTTTTTCCTTTGTTTCTTTTTTTTTTTTTTTTTTTTTTCTTTTAACTTTCTTCTAATAACAATACTTGCGTTTTAATGGCGATAGGAATTTTTTTTTCTTTTTTATTTCTTTTATTTCTTTATCTGTTCCGAATTCCTTAATAATTTGCTACTCCGACGAACTCGTAAATTTCGTAAACTCTTGAACGGCACAGAGCCAAGCTCATACTTAGACAAAAATAAAAAGAAAAGAAAGAAAGAGAAGGAAGAATGAAAAAAAGTATTTCGTTTCAATTCAAACGTCTCTTTCTTTTATATATATATATATATTTTTTTTTTTAAACAAAAAGGAGGAAGAAAAAGAATATTTCGATTTGATTCAATCGTTTCTTTATTGTATTTTCTAACCGTTTTAACTTAACTTTTCCGTCGCCTGATTAGGTATTTTCTTCTTTTCGTCCTTTTCTCTTTTATTTATCCTCATCAACGATTCCCTCAGCCCCACCACTCACCCACCCCAAGGCCCCCCACTCTCGGTCCATTTTCGATCTGACGCTCGAACAATTTATTTCGAGCGTAGAAGAAATTTCCTTCGAAAAAAGGAAAAAAAAAAATTCTAACGTTCTCGCGCGACAACTAATTCGAAAGTTTCGAAGGAGAACGATTTAAAGATTCAACTATCGTTGGAAAATCGCTCGGAGCTTGCTAAATAATTAATTAATACATCGAATCCGACGCCTTTAGCGACAAAACGTGACAATGGTCGGATTATCATACCAATTACTTATCCTCCTTTCCTCGTTCGCGGTTCGTACGTACGTACGCGCGTAATTAAGCATGTAATGAGGGGTAATTAAATTAATTAGCTCTAGCGGAAACGTTAACCGTTTTCCTGTTTATCGAATCAGCATCGATTTGCATGGCGGCGAAGGAGGGCGGAGGTGGGGGAGGTGGGTTATAGCGTGGAGGAGGGACTTTTACCACCACCCCACCCCTCCGCCACCACCCTCCCCCCTTTATCGTTACCGTCCCATCCCTGTCGATTTACCATGCTTCAGGCGAGATGTGCGCGCCACGTAAACGCATAAATGATGAACGATACTCGCAATGATTCATGAGAAGATTTTATCTGTAATTCCAATCGTGAATATCCTCTTTTTTTTCTCTTTTTCTTTTTCGCTTCGATCAAAACCGTGCGCGTGGGCGTGTGCGCGCGCGCGCGCGTGTGTGTGTGTGTGTGTGTGGTGTCGAATGAAAAAGGGAAAAGGAAAAAGATAAGTAGGAAAATAAAAAGAAATAGAAAAGTAAAGGGAAATCGAGAGAGAGAGAGAGAGAGAGAGAGAGAGAGAGAGAGAGAGAAAAGAGTGTAACGCCTCCTTTCCTTCATCATCTGTTGTGTTTCCTATGTTACGTATCAACGACTCTCGGCAATATTTTACTCACGTCACTACAATTGCCATGATGACTTTCTCATTCTTTTTCCGACTCACGCGCAATACGTGAAGTCATTCCAACGGTTTAATTACCCCCCCCCCCCCCCCTCGTGTTAATTTAATTACGAATCGTGTCCTCTCACTCTCACTCTCTCTCTCTCTCTCTCTCTCTCTCTCTCTCTCTATCTCTCTGTCTCGTTACAAAGTGAACGTACGTACGGTGATAAAAAAGGAAAAAAAGGAAAGAAAATAAAAAAACAAGAATCCGATCGAATTTCTCTTTGGTTAACGACGAGAAAGAACGAAAGTGTCAGTCGAATAAGTAGGTAGATGGGATATAAGATAAACGTCCGAGAGAATGAGAGAGAGAGAGAGAGAAGGATGTAAAAGGATTCCGTGGGCCGTGTACAGCAGCAACAGCAGATGCAAGCGAGCTTTATTGAGAGCGTCTGGCCTGGGCTGCAGTTTGGCCGTCCATGACTACGAGACTTCGAAGGTCCCTGGAACGTTGACCATTTGGCTCTTAAAGGATTCTTTCCCCGTCAAGGTCACCTATTGAGTATCTCCACCTCCTTTTCCCGGCTCCACCTGACTCTCTATCTCCTTCTCTCTCTCTCTCTCTCTCTCTATCTCTCTCTCTATCTATCTCTCTCTCTCTCTCTCTCGGCTCTTCCTTTCTCCCTTTCTTCCTTTCTTTCTACATTTACGTCCTTCCTCTTTAGTATCCTCCTCTACCGTCTCGCTCCATTATCCTCGCTGTCATTAATGCGATACTTTGCTTTATTTGCATTCATCCTACGTTTCCCGATTCCAAGAAGTCGCAAGTCGCCTTAAGGCGTTCGATAAATTTTCGAACGACGCACCGATCTCTCTCTCTCTCTCTCTCTCTCTTTTTCTGTATGTATATATATATATATATATATATATATATATATATATATTTGTTCGTTCCTTCCTTCATTGAAATTTGGTGTACAAGCGATCGATTAAATACTTAATTATCATAAAGCTAAGGAGCATGATCCGTTCATTCTTGATTTTTTAATGACTACCATATAACGATAGCCATAACGTACGAGAGTTATGTACATTCTTCTTTCTCTCTCTCTCTCTCTCTCTCTCTCTCTCTCTCTCTCTCTCTCTCTCTATTTCTCTCTCTCTTTCTCTCTCTGTCCGTCAGTCTCATTTTATAGTCGTTTGAACTTCGCGGTTTGGAATTTCGTTATTAATAATTTAATTCTATTCATTGTTATCGATCAGTCGTTGGTAATAATTCTGGTAGTCGTTGGTAATAATTTCCTTCTTGAAGGAAACAAAAATTAATTATTAATTAAATTATTATTTTTTTTTTATGCTAGAGTACAAAAGAAATATATCGAAGTATTTAGAACGGAAGGATCGATAATATAGAATGAATATTGAACTCGAACGTAAATCGCGGATGCAACAACGATTATAACGCGACGAATTTTTACTCGATAAAAATATATCGATGATGAAGGATTGTTTGTGTATCGACCGATATAGGATTAAACAAAAATAGTAAATAAGAATTTGGTACGTTTATATGGAAATAATAATCTTACTTCCATTATTATTATTTTTATTATTATTATTATTATTACAATTATTATAATTATTTTAATTATTATCTACGATCGAAAATATTAATCTTACTTTCATTATTATTATTATTATTATTATTATTATTATTATTATTATTATTATTATTATTATTATTAGTAGTAGTAGTAGTAGTAGTAGTAGTAGTAGTAGATATATTAAGATAATAATTCGTGTGTTTATCTCAAAAAAAGAAAAAGAGAAAAAAAAAGAAATACATAACAACCTTGAGAGAAGAACATGCGATGCAATTGGATCGGATAAAACTAATTGCAAATAAATGAGAAAAAAAAATAAATAAGAATAAGAAAATAAAAAACAATCTTCACAGGTAGCGACACTCGACCGTTAAACGAAATTATACTCGTGTTTTGAGTAAGAGTAGAGAATTGATAAAATCCTCTCGTGATCGATATTTTATCAACATATTTTCCATTTATTCCATTCATTCATTCATTCATTCATTCATTCATTTATTCACTTATTCATTTTTTCCCTTTCTTTTCTTTTCTCTTCTCTTCTATTCTCTCTCTCTCTCATTTTTCTTTTCCGTTCTTCCCTTCGAATGACCAATCCGAGGCCGTAGTAAAGACAGTCATTAACTCTCATCGTAAGGATTCGCATAGCTTCGCTTATCGTAGCCGATGTGATTTCTCCATACTGACTGACGTTCGTAACGTCCTCGTTCTAGCGTCCTCGAATTTATTCGCTTTATCTTTACATGGCGGGCACATAAGGTAGACGGACAAGACGAACGAGACCAACGTCGTCGTCGTAGTCGTCGTTGCAGTCTACCTCGTGTTTGTTCGTTTATTCGTCCTCGAGAAGAAGGAACAACACTCCTTCACAAAGCGATCATAATCATCAGGTTGCAAACAAGGTAAAACGCCGATCATCATCGCGTACTATGCACTCCAATTCGTCCTTCGATCTTAAAAGACGACTTCGTCATCGATCGAACCGATGATTTCTTTCTCTTTTCTTTTCTTTTTCTCTCCCCTCTTCCCTCTCTCTCTCTCTCTCTGTCTCCCTCTCTCTATCTCTATCTCTCTTTTAACTGAAATATTCTCCCTGTAACTTATCTCACTTCGCTTTAAATTATAAGCTAGTTATGTGATTTTTATTTCTACCCCTCCTACCCTCTCCACCCCCACCACCACCATTCCGTCCCGTGTACTCGTCGCAAGAAAGAGACGGGCAAATATTTTCAAGTCTCGCCAATGCGAGTAAAGGTTATCCCGGGCCAGGGATATTTTTCCTTCTGATAAAATGAATTCGCGCATTTAAACCCGTTAATCGTCGCTTCAATTATATTTATTCTCGTCGTTTCTTTTTTTTTCTTTTTGTTCTCTCTCTCTCTCTCTCTCTCTCTCTCTCTCTCTCTCGCTCTCTTAAGCCAGGGAGTACAACTGATCGGGCAGAAGAAAGTACGTCAGTAATGTTAAACGTCATACGTCATACGTCATACGTCATACGTCATACGTCATACGTCATACGTCATACGTCATACGTCATACGTCATACGTCATACGTCATACGTCACATGTCACATGTCATACGTCATACGTCATAAGTCACTAATTATCACGTTCGTTACGTTGCTCTAACAATTATATTCTTTTCACATCTCTAATCTCTCGCGATTCGATCCCTAACATTTTTTCCTTTCTTCGACTAATTTTCATTTTTTTTATTTCTTACAACACTTTTTTCTTCCTCCTCTTCTTCCTCTTCGTCCTCTTCTTCTTATTCTCTCTTTCTTTCTTATTTCTTTTTTATTTCTCTCATTCCCAATCTCTCATGATATACCTGGTAATCAAATAATATCGAAGATTTGGAATCGTGAAACCAAAGGGGTTCCTAAGACACTCCTCTCGTCTCTTCAAATCATTAATCGTTTTTCTTGTTTACTTTTTTTTTTTTTTTTTTTTTTACTTATTTCGAGAATTTCCGATTACTCGCGTACAAGGAAATGCCTTCGAGTTAATTAGTTCGACGTATGATTTAATGTATGACGTATTTATGTCGTATGATTTGTTTCAGATTATTTCTCTTCTTCTTTTTTTTCCTTTCCTTAATTATCATTTTTATCGATTTTTTTTTCTTTTTTTAATTTTTTCTTTTTCTTTTATACGGATATGATTACTATAATGTTACAAGCGTAATATCACGACGTGAGTTTAAATCGTCATTGTATAATTTGACATTAGATCACCACATGTCGTCGAGAGTCAGACACGTTATTTGAGGCCAAGGTATTAATATACGGGGTGGCCCATTTTACTTAAATACATTTTTAACGTTCAACTATCGCTTTTGTCAACAATAAGGAAATATGTTTGAAGACAAATATTGTTTGTCTTTAAAGAAAGATAGAGAGAGAGAGAGAGAGAGAGAGAGAGAGAGAGAGATGCTACGACGTAGAAATCTTTGTCATTTTTGTTCTCTTCTTTTTCCTTTACGAAGGTCACGTTTATGAGATATCAAGGCCAGTTGTTTTTATTTTTCTGTTTCTTCTTCTTCCCCCTTCCCCCATTTCTTTTTCAATTCGAAGAATACGATTTTTGACCTCGAATGAAAAGAAGTAAGAAAGAAATAGCTCCTCAATCGGGAAAAATATGGATGTATATTAAATTGAAGTAATTCAATGTGAAAGGACGTACTCTTTAAGCCACCGTTTTTATTAAATACACTCGCTCCATAAATCATAATAAATGAAAATTTAATACAATTAAATAATAAATAAATAAATAAATATATATATATAAATGAAAACATTTTTAGGGGGTAAAATAAAAAGTGATGTTTACCTTGAACAACCTATTAGCGTGCAAGACATAAAAGGACGTGTCATTACAGTGTATTCGCTGCAATTTCACAATGGATATTACAAAACTAGTATTACGAGTTTCTGATTGAACGTTTTAGAAAACGTGTTAATACGGAGGGATAAAAAAGAAAAAAAGATTACATTATATATCGAACATTAACTATGATTATTGCGATAATTTATGATACCCATGACCTAAAAAGAGGTGTTACTTTCTTAATTAAAAAAAAAAAAAAAAGAAAAAAAAGAAGAAAAGAAAAGAGAAAAAGGAAAAATAAAAAGCAAAACAAAAGACAAAATGAAAACCCCCTATTTGTTTGTCTCGCGAGCAATCGCATTAGTGTGATAACGAAAGTATACCGTTCCACTTAAAGTTAAAAAAAAAAAAGAAAAAAAGGAAAAAAGAAAAGAAAAAGATCGAGATGACTTTGAGATAACTCGTGGAATCATTTTCACGAAAAAAGGAACACATTTCCGTGTCCGCCCCCTCCCCCCTCGCCCTCCCCCGCCTCTTTCTTCGAAGCAAACACAATACTTTTTCTTTTTCCTTTCTTTCGATACACACACCGATTCTATCGTCGAGTCAAATCGAGGACAGCCCGTATGAATCCGATGCGAGCTGGCAGAAATGTTCTTTTTCTTTTTTTCTTTTTTTTTTTTTTCACGCAAACGGCACGAATTAAAGTACGAAATAAAAATTCTCTCCTCTCTCTTCCTCCCTCTCCGCGCCACTTTACCCCGTACCCCCGTCGCGAAGTTTCTAACACTTTTCCTCGCTTTCGAAAATAATTAATACGGACGAGAGTTCGTTGCGCAAAGAATTTCGTGAGAAGAAAAAGAAGAAAACGAAGGAGGAGATGGAAAAAAAAATTTCGACGTCGTCGTTTATACGAACAGAAAATTTATAACGTTCCATTGTATTCGTATTCGTATTCGAATTCGTTATTCATATTCGTTCCAATTTCTTTCTGTTCTTTTTTTTTTCTTCTTCTTCTTCTTCTTTCCGCCGACGTAGAGATACGTACCTACGTATCATCGAGGAATACACGTATGTATGTGTGTGTGTGTGTATATATATATATATATATAAATATATATATGAAATGTAAAGAGCCTCGAGATCGAGAGCAGATGCCACGAAGTGCTTCGGTTGTTTATATCGCATTCATATATCCAGCGGGGAAACTTGCCTCCCGCCTGATCGAGCTCGACGCAGAGTTTGCTAATCGCCGAAGGCCAAGCCGAATGCAAGTCGATGACTCCTCTCTTCCGATCTCAGCTGCCTTTCCACGCTAACGACATGTAAGCCTTCATACTATATTACACGTATTGGTATCCTATGTACTCGTGAATGTCTACATATTATATATGTACGTATGTACGGGTGAGCATGTGGAGTGCATGCGTGTGGGTACGCACATCGTTTCATCGATTCAGGTTCGCAAGCGATACTGCACACAACGTGGCTGCTATCTTTTTTCCTTTTCTTTGTTTTTTTATTTTTTTCTTTTTTTTTTTTTTCGAGTGAAACGAGGAGGAGGAGGAGGAGATGAAGATGAAGATGAAGAGGAGGAGGAGGAGGATGAAAAAGAAATAAAAGAAAAATAAATAAGTAAATAAATATAAAAAAAGGCGAGGAAGATGAAAGAAAGAAAGAAAGAAAGAAAGAAAGAAAGAGAAGAGAAGAGAAGTGGTTACTACTCTCCAGGGTCGAAACCACACGAGGTCATACTAAGAAGAAACATCTCTCGAAGGGGAAACTTAACGTGCCCGAACAACGGCTCTTCTAAAGCGTTAAATACCGATATCGCGTTATACCTGTGGATGACTTCATCCGGATTCACCGGCTAATATCTTATATTCTATGTTTGTATGTGTGTGTACTCGCTTTATACGTACCTTACGTATTTTATGTAGATACTTGTATACCTATCATTATGCATTTCATGGATCTCGGTTGTATTATATGGTATAATACTTCGTTCCATTCTCCTAGATCTCAGGGATAATGTAAGACGATCCAACGACGATTATAGAAATTCTAGGATTTTAATTGTTATTTATAGTTACGAGGAAGATCGATCGATACTCTTGGCTTGTCTCGGAGAGTATCGCGTTATTAACATTTCAATCGGCTTGAATATCGATTCTATATTTAATTGGGGGAAGGGGAGTGGTTTGTTTAGGCTTTTATTTTTTTTTCTCGTTTTTTTTTTTTTCTTTTCTTTGTCCTTTTTTTAATACTTACCGTCGCTTATAAGTAATGCACATGTTGTTTGTATTATAATATGTCGATAGATGTGTAACTTTAATATCGTTATTATATAATATATATTTACATATATATATATATATATATATATATATATAATATATATACATAGTATAATATATATATCCATTTTTATTAAGTATTATACACATATACGTTATATATTACACGTGTTATCATAGTATGTATTTTTTTTTAAACCTCCTCAACATATAAATATTATACATGAAAGTATCCAACGGTATAATTTGCGAAGTCGAATAACTCATAAACAATTTTCATGACTTTATTATTTATTTTCATGACTAATTTATTGTATAAATTATGAAATGAATCGATTCGCTCTCGATTCTATTGTAATATAAACGACGGACGAACAATTTCGAATGAATGTTCATTTCGATTAAAGTCGACAAATAACAATCAATTTTTGCGATCAGTTCGATCGTTCATTCTTACATAATATTAATGTAACATAATTTTATCTTTATCTATTTATTTATTTATTCTTTGTATTTCCCGGTTCATCGATTCAAAATTCTCGCGAATGTGCGACGAATTTGCGCGAGCTGGCGGCGTCGAATTGTCTTCTTTTATGCATTTTTGTTTCTATTCTAACCATTTTTAATTTTTAATTCTTTTTTTTTTTTTCTTTAATTTACTTCCCGAAAGAAAGAAATGCGTCGAAACAGAGCCGTGCATTTCGAGAACATTTACCTCAGACGAGAATCGGCAGATGGTGAAATTCGCTTGTTCAGCGAGATATTTACGTAGTTGAGACGGTTAGCGCGTGCGAACACGTGTCAGGAGATCGTCTACCTTGCACGTTAAAGAGGGAATAGAGCCGATTGCGAATGTGCAGGACGACACGATGCAAGCGAGTTCAGGCCCGAGACGATCGTTTTGTCGCGACTCGTCTCCTTTAACGTCAGTGCTCGCGTATTGAACCTTGACGAAGGATGGAACGAAAGGAGAATGAATTTTACGCTTGTCTCTCGGTCCCGTCCAACTTACTTCAATACCTTCTCCTTTTCTTTACCATTCTTTTCTTTTTTTTTCTCTCCATTTTTTTTGCTCTTTTTTTCCTTCTTTTTTCTTCTCTCTCTCTCTCTCTCTCTCTCGTTACGATAAGGAACGATAAGGAACATCCGGACCTCGATTTTTCTTCGTTGCGAACAAAAATCCTCCGCGATCGAGGAGAACAAAAAGAAAAAAATTATTGAGAATTATTTTAGAATTATTATTATTATTATTATTATTATTATTATTATTATTATTATTATTGTTGTTGTTGTTGTTGTTGTTGTTACGAATAATCGTACTCGAGAGAGAATTCGTCGGGATTATCAAATCGCTTTTTATTTTTCTTTCTTTTTAATTTATAACCTGTACATTTTATTCATTGCTAATTTTGCACCTTTCCTTCTTCTCGTCTTTATTGTATTTTTTTCCTTTTTTTTTTTTTCTATAGCGTGGTAAACTTTTCTAAACGTATAATCAATTTTTTTTTTTTTACTTTTTATTTATTTACTTTGATTTTAAATTGGTATGAGAAATATTAGCGTGTGTTGGGTAAAAACTTTTCGATACGTATACCCGATTAAATTTGTTTTCTTTTTCTCTCGTTATTTTTTTTTTTTTTTTTTTTTTTTAGTTATTTTAATAGACGCAAACATTGACGCACGATAAATCTCTTTCAGGTAAATCATGAAAATTATTTCGAATGATGGGTATAAGAGGTCGGGACAAATTCATCAATATGTAGACATTTATAATTGAAATTGTTTTCTACAATGAAATAAATCACGATGTAAGATAAAGCCTGTATATATATATATATATATATATAACACTAGCTGTTGCTATCGCAATCTCGAGGAAGAATGTAGAAACAAAAACAAAAAAAAAAAAAAAGAAAAGAAAAGAAAAGAAAAAGGAAGGAAAATAAGATTAAAAATTCTACTAGTTCCTATTCCTTTGTCTTTTTTTTTTTTTAATTTCTACTCGTTCGTTCGAGGATTAAAAGAGACGAGCATCTCGATATTGTTATTCGTATTATTTACAAATATCGTCCTATTTTCGTCGTTCTAATTGATAATTTGAGAATCGACGAATGCCTTTCGTAACGTTCAAATAAAATGGCTGCGACGAAAAGTATAGAAAGAAAGAAAGAAAGAAAGCGAGCAAGCGAGAGAGAGAGAGAGAGAGAGGGAGTCAGAGACAGAGACAAAGAGAGAGACAGAGAGAGCGAGAGAGAGAGAGAGAGAGAGAGAGAGAGAGAGAGAGAGAGAGAAATAGAAAACGAAGGAGATGGGGGCTGGTTAACGCTATCCTGAATCGAATGGAAGAAAGAAGAAAGAAGAAAGACGAAGATAGTAGAAGGAATGGAAGGAGCGGCGGCCGAGCGACGGTGGCGGCGCTGGAGGAGGAGGAGGAGAGTAGTGGAAGAGGGAGGGGGGAGTGCGAGGGTAACGAGTGGGGAGAGGAGAGTGAGTGCACAGGGAGGAGTTGTGGATAGCGGGAGGAGAGGGGATGAGGGATAGAAAAACGGAGTGGGGATGACTCGAGTGCAGCAAGCGGCAGCAGCAGCAGCAGCAGCAGCAACGATGCAATTAGGCGAGTTATGCAGAATGACGTCACACTTCGAGCCGGGGTAACTGTGCTGAGTCAAGGACAGCCTGCCCAAGGCCCACCTCCCTCCTCCCTCCTTTATCCTCCCTACACTCCTGGCCATCACACTAGCCGTGTGGAGTCTCTTTCTTTCTTTCTTCTCTTCTCTTCTCTTCTCTTCTCTTCTCTACTCTTCTCTTCTTTTTCTTTTTCTTTTCTTTTTTTTTTGTTTCTTCTTCTTCTTCTTTCTTCTCTCTCTCTCTCTCTCTCTCACGCACACACACACACACACACACACACACACACCACACAAGCCCACGCTCTTTCGAGTACATACATATATATACATATATTATATTTTTTTTCTCTCGTTGCTTTCTCTCTCTCTCTCTCTCTCTCTCTCTTTACTCTCTTCAACTAGATATGCTATTTATTTATTTATTTATTCATCTTCTCTATTCTTCGATTTGTTCTCTGTGTTTTAAATCGCAATAATAAAATCTATTGTCGCGTATGTCGTTTATGTATTTTGTGAGAAAGAAAATGGAGGGTTCGCGAATGATCGGGAATGGATGGAAAGAAAGAGAAGAAATATATATATATATATATATATATATATATATATATATGTATATGTATGTATGTATGTATGTATGAAAGAAACGAGATTATAGGGTTTTGATGATAAATAACATTATAAGAAATATGATCTTTGATATTAATTAATATCATTTGTAAGATAGACATGGATATATATATATATATATGTGTGTGTGTGTGTGTGTGTGTGTGTATGTGGATATGGCAGATATATTCATAATTTACGTCTGTGATATAACGTAAAATGTATAAATACACGAGTATTATATTCGTCGATGCAGGTATAAACCTATCTCCGCTACTATCCGTAGAAAAATAAATAAGTATAAATTCTCGGTATTATTCTTTTCCTTTTCTTTCTCTTTCATTTTATAGATTTCACGCAGGGACGAAGAAACGTCAGCCGGATTGAACGGAGGGGATGGGCTGGGAAAGGTGGGTGTGTGGGTGGGTGGGTGGATGGGGGGGGGGATTGAGACGACAGAATTTTTTTCTCAGTATTTTTTTTCTCGGAAGATGATTTCTTTTTCTTTTCCTCTTTGATCGGTGGATTGATTAGATTCGAATAAACGAAAAAAAAAAAAGAAGAGAAGAAGAAGAAGAAGAAGAAGAAGAAGAAGAAGAAAAAAGAGAGACTGAAAGAAGTGAGTTGAAAAATAATGGAGCGTGGAAAGAGAGTGCAAAAAACAAAAGAAATAAAAAAATGAGAGAATGAAAAAATGAAAAATAAAAAGGATGACGCGTCATCGACGTCGACTTGTCGAATCGAAATCGAAATGATCGAATTGGTATCGTCGCGTTAAGCGCCGTGTCGGATTCGTCGAAGAAATTAATTGTTTAATTAATTAATTGATCGATCGATCGATCGATTAATTGAACGTTTTACCGCTACCAACGACGTTTTTAAATAAAGCCAAAGGAATGTCGTTCGGGTGGGTGTCACATTTTCATTTCTCGATAGCATCTAACTTCAGCTAGAAAGAGGGAGAGAAGGAGAAAAAGAGAGAGATAAAAAAAAAGAGACAGAGAGAAAGAGAGAGATAGAGGGATATATATATATATATATATATATATATATATATATATATATGTGTGTGAAGTATAACGCGTAAATATAACGTCGACGATGTTTAAACTCGCTCTCGATAAATTTACATTTATTCCATGAATCGATTTCTTTAAATGCCAACCGAGCCAAGCAGAGCAGCAACAGCGCAGCACGTCCGAGAACGATGACGCGCGTTTTGCTCGATCGTGCGGAATACGGATTCGTCTTTCTTTGTTTCTCATCGTGATTCCGGTATCACCGTTTACGGAAGAGGATAGATAGATAAACGTAACTTCGCAAGCAAGGTAATCTGGTTTAAGGTATTTAATTTTAACCGAAGCGATCGAGACGACTCACTTCCAACGATATATCACCTCCGCATATTTCCCTCTTTTTCTTTGCGATTTGTTCCTTTTTTCTCCTCCTCTATCACCCTCCTGCCCCTCCCATCCCTGCCGCATCCCTCCCCTCGCTGCTTCGACCTTTTTTATTTTCCTTCTTTCTCCTTTTCCTTTTTGTCTCTCTCTCTCTCTCTCTCTCTCTCTCTCTCTCTCTCTCTCTTTCTCTCTTTTTCTTTTCTCTTTTCTCTTTCCTTCTCGAAGTATTACATTAGCAACGTATCTAAGCTCGATCGATGCACTTGGTTTTTGTTTGTTCTTTGGCTTTCTTTTTCTTCAATGTTCTTTTCTCTTCTTTTATTCTTTTTTTTCTTTTTTCTACACGATTTATTATTCTTCCTTCACGATCTTGTTTACCTTGATAAGAGTCATGCATTATGTACTTTGTTATATTTGCTTAATTTTTTTTTGAGATTTTAATTTAATTATTTATTATTTTCTCTCTCACTCTCTCTCTCCCTCTCTCTCTCTCTCTCTCTCTCACTCTTTCTCTCTCTCTCTTTCTTAGGTGATCCTATGTTAATTTTTATAATATTAATACTAAGATAAATATTAAATATCAAATGAAAATTTTTTAATAATTAATACAAGTAAATTAACAGATATAATATAAATTTATTATATACGTACATGTGCGAGAAATAATAAAAAAAACAAAGACAATTGTTTAATTCTCTCCGAAGATTTTATTTTCATCGAAAAACAATTATAATACTTAATATTTTGAAAAAGATGTGCTATTTTTATCGTAAATATTGTACTTCTTTTAAGCTATCCAAATTTAAATAATAAATATTGTTAATACATATATATATATATATATATATATATATATATATATATTCTTTTATTATCGGACGTGCCATAAATTTTCTCTCTCTCTCTCCCTCTCCTTATTTTTTATTCTACGCATTTATGGATAAAAATGAATTGGTGTATGCGTGTGTGTTTATGGTTACATGTGTCCATATTGCTTATAGAAAGATCGAGAATTTATGCGCCCCTCTGTTTCTGTATAAAAATATACATAAATATTGCATTGTTTTTGGTTTCTTTTTATGATGGAATATTGAAATAGAAAATGTATTGAGTTGGTCGATAAGTTGGGATTTTCAGTAAACACAAATATATATATATATATATATATATATATATATATATATTATTTATTTATTGAATATTATTTTGATTTAATAATAATATAAATTTGGTATAATGTTATTTAAAAATATCAGATAATATATAACAATATAATAATAATAATGAAATAATAATAAATAGTAATATAACGAAAATATTAAAAGAATGATATAATTTAATCAAATAAATATTTACAAAATATACACACACACACACACACACACACACACACATATATATATATATACTAGTTCAAATTTAATATTACAAAAAGATATTTAAATAGAAGCTATAAATAAGATATCTTAAATATCTTATAATATCGTAAAGATAATATTTGTCATTTTGATAGCATCATCAGTTACGAGATTTAATCGGCAAATCAAAATTAACCAACGTCGAGATAAGAAGATTAAAATTATTTTTAAAGAGTCGGCCATTCAACTTGTTATTTTTCTACGGGTTTTCTTATCGCTGTTTTGTTGTTGCATTGATCCGCGGCACGTCGTAACGCGTCAGCAGATAAATTCTCTACTTTTTCTCCCGGAGTTTGTTGTTTTATTTTTATATTTTATTTTCTTCTTTTTCTCCTTTCGGCGATAGGACGAGATACGGAAAATGTAATTATTTATTTTGGTATATAAGAAGAAGGAGGAATTTTAAATAAGTAATTTATGTATAATTACAATTCATATAAATTTACAAACTTACAAAAGGAAATATTCTTTTGAAACTATAATTGATAAAGTTGTTGCCCGTGTCTTTTTCAACTTCTATCCCATATTTATTTTAACTGGAAACACAGACATTAAAGAAAAAAAAAAAGATCAACAAAAAGAAAAGGAAAGATGAAAAAAAGTGAACGAGGGTTTCAATTTATTCAAACGAAACTCGATATAAATATTGTAAATATTCGTATAGTTTTATTTAATAGTACGTCGGTATCTTCAATGAATAAATAATTAATCGTATGTGCATAATATAATAATTCCTTTTCGATATAACCAAATTATTTTCGTCCAGCAAATTTATTTTTCCGCGTTGATAAACAACATATAAAATTTTAATATTATAAAATGACGTTGCGCGCGAATCTAGACAAATTCTCTCGAAAGAAAAAAGAAAGAAACAAAAAAAAAAGGAAAGAAAGAAAAATAATGTACGAAGAATCCTAAAATAAAAAAAAAATTAAATAATAATAATAATAATAATAATTATAATAATAATAATAATAATAATAATAATAATAATAATAATAATAATAACAATAATAAGGATAGAGAAGAGAGAAACGTTTCTTTCGTTTTTTTTTTTTTATTTTCTAGTCGAATTAATGAAAACATTTCGGCAAAAAAAGAATTCCGGCGGTTCGCGTGCCACGAGGTGGGGGGAAAATAATTTTCGCTTTGTGACACGCGTTCCTACAACGCCTTTAACCTGAACGTGACTTGGCGCCTCGAAGGGAAGAGGAACGAGTGTCGTTTTGCGATTTTAAAAGGAATCCATCGTTCAACGCTTTAAAAGCTCGTGCCGCGAATGAGAAGATCCCTAACATCAACGGCCGCTTGAAATATCGCTCGTTTGTCGGCCACGTTGTCGTGAATTTTAACGAGACCATGCTTCTCTTATTGCTGATCGCTATGGGATTCTTTCGAGCTCTTGTCGTACTACGCATTTATCGAATCAATCGTTCGTTCGTTCGATCGTTTCGACAAATAACGTTTAGACTTTTTTTTTTCTCTTTTCCTTGAATATTTCATATCCGAAGTAAATAATATAATTCGATCGAAATGACAATTATTAAAATCCATTATGGATTTAATAACGAATATTAGATTTAATGATAAATATTAATGTAAATGATATATGCTGTGTAATATTTATGAATAATGTAACGATTGATTCGAAACAATGGGTCAAACAGTGGGATTTATTTCGAGGAACGCGACATTTCGGAGAAAAATGTTCGTTCCTTCGCATGGAATATTTTGCCGTTATAAGAAATGTTGGTTTTTGTTTAACAAAGACAAAAAACAAAAAAGAAACAATTAAAAAAATATATGGTCGACAAATCGTATCTTCATAATTTTGTTCCTTGAAAAAATTCCAACATAAAAATTTGTAAAGCTTTTTCATTGAACACCCGGTGTATACGTATAAATAAATTTTCACGAAGCATATATATAAGCGTGTTACGTGTTTGAATGTAATTTCACATTTAATGTCTAATACGTATGTACGTATAAATAAAATACATTTATTCATTAGATATATACGTGAGTGTACGTGCGTATTCAATATTTGAATGTAATGGTAAATTTAGAAATACGTATATATATATATATATATAATATATATGCATTCGCAAGAACCACATATATATGTAAGTCTTAAATATTAAAATGTAAATAATTTCAAATTTAATATCCAATACGTATAGACGTATGAAGAAAAACTACGCACATTAACGGGATACATTAGTATGCATTTTAAGTATTTAATATATAATTGCAAATGTTGTCATACTCACGTGAGATTAAAATACGATAGATACACTTTTTCTTTTTCTTATTTTTTTATTTTCCAAAGAAATATGTATGATGCATTTTAAATAAATGACATTTTAATTATTCGAACGAAACAAGAAATGTTAATAATAAAATTACATAAAGATAAGATAACGTTATATAATTTCTCATGAACATTTTTTTTAACATTCTCTAACAAGTACCAGTTTGTACGTGCGCGAGCGCGCTTGTGTTTTAGCGTGTGGGAACGAGTTGGTCGTGATTATTAATCGACGATCGATGGATCGACTTTTAGCGTGGTTAGATAAATAGATAGATGGATCGATCTTCCCTGATTTCGTAATAACGTCTTGACGATAAAGCATAGTCAAGAATATATCGAGATTCTATGTCATGGACCGAGGAGCCTTGAATTAAGTCCACGACGCGGCCAACCTAATTATATATTTATTTTACTACGTAATATCGCGCGTTGGCCCTGATCCGACCGCATGCGACTCTTGTATAATCGTAATTATGTAACACGAGGGAGGCGGATGACGATTCCGTATCGTTATATGTGATTGTTATTGGCCCGAAACTATAAGCCGCGGAAACGTATAAATTCGTTTATTTCTTTCCTTTTTATACTTGCGTTCGCTTCAAATATTCGTGAAAAATTCTACGTACATAAATACGTAAATGAACATGTGTATCGAACTTTTTTCGAATACCAGAATGAATTATCTCGTAAATCGGACGTTAATAGGTAAATTGTTTTTTTTTCCCTCTCCTTTATTTATTTTTTTTCTTTTTTTTTTCTTTTTTATAACAAACGAACGGATTCTGTGCGTGTTCTGCGTTATAAAAAAGGTGATTTTTTTTTATTTCGTGCGAATTAATCTCTCTCTCTCTCTCTCTCTCTCTCTCTCTCTTTGATCTTTTTAGAAATATTAGCG
Source organism: Dolichovespula sylvestris (assembly GCA_918808275.2). Lineage (NCBI taxonomy): Eukaryota > Metazoa > Arthropoda > Insecta > Hymenoptera > Vespidae > Dolichovespula > Dolichovespula sylvestris. Next base: position 3,712,292 of record OU964975.1, read on the forward strand.
CGACGAAAGAGGACGCTTATTTTTACTTTTTTTTTTTCTTTACCTTCTTCTTTTCTTCCATAACATATTTTATATTTCGTTTAATAATAATAATAATTATTATTATTATTTTTTCTTTTTCTTTTTTTTTTTTTTTTAATAAAGACTATGACGTGACGACGACTACAACGACGATTACGGATTCAAACGATGATAATGAGATTTAACACTTTTCATAATAATAATAATTATTATTATTATTTTTCCTTTTTTTTCTTTTTAAATTTACGAGACTGAAGTTTATCGTAATCAACCTTTGTGCCTAGATGTAATGATTTTTTATATAATGCTATTACATGGTATTTATTTTATTATATAAGTTTATATATATATATATATATTTTTTATCGTATACACGTATATTGTCCCGTTACGCATAATAAACATTTTTTGATAATGATGACGATGAACGATCGCGATAACAAAATTTGCCGCCTCTTTTTTATTTCTTTTTTTTTTTTTTTTACATACATCTATATAACGAAATGGACATGTATATAATTATTCGCGAGTAGATACGTATTGTTGGTATAATAACATATAAACAATTAATTTTCATTAAACAGTTGAAAAGATTTTTTACTTTTTAAATATGACAAGGAAAGTGTTTAGCTGTCAAATGTAAAGGATCACGTATACGAAAAATATTTTCTTTATATATATATATATATATATATATATATATATACAAATCCCAAAATCCTGTATGAAACGATAGATTTTCTTAATCACTGAAAAATGTTAATCCGTTCTTGGAACGTTCGAGTTACCATGTTTACTGAATATAGCACACTATTATCAGAAACATACAATTTTTGATCAAACGAAATTAAAATAAATCTGTCGCTAAGTTATATTTTCGAAAGAAACTAAGAAAGGTAATGCAAAATATCAAAATTTAAAGAGAGAGAGAGAGAGAGAGAGACGGAGTAAATATATACGCGTGTATATCGTCGATGATTTCAAAAAATCAAAAAAGGAATCAAACATGATTCGAATCATAATGAGTAATTATATATCCTATACGTGTTTCTCCGATGCGTGGAAGATAATTGAATCATTAATGCAACGAACGAACGAATGAGAGGGATTGATGTATGGATGGATGGATGGAGAGAGGGAGTAAGGGAGGGTGGGTTAAGGAAGGTTGTAGAGTGGGTGGTTGGGTTGTTTGACGTGGGGATTGGGGCCTGGGGGAAGGGTGGGAGGGGAACGGTGAAGTCAATAGTAGTAGTAGTAGTAGTAGTAGTAGTAGTAATATTGGTATTAATGGTATTAGTGTTAGTATTAGTAGTTACTCGGCCTATTTAGAAATTTCCTATCTATGAAACATAAGCAAGCAGGGGCTAATACGTGGCCGTTGGAGTTCTGTGTAAACGGGCACAAATCATTATGATAGATGATACTTCGTCCAAGATACGAAGGTAGTGTCGAAGGTGAACAGATTGAACGGCGGATCGAGCGAGATAAGATCGTCAATGACATTTCCTCCAACTATATGTGGCACATATGTACATTGTATGGAGTGGAGTCGGAGAGACGGGAGACACGAGTCATTTCACCTTGCAATTATGCTCCTTCTAACGGTACTAAAGATGGATAGAAGCGGAATCAAGGAAGATGGAAGGAGAGATTTAGATGGATAGACGGTTAGATAGATAGATAGATAGATAGATAGATAGATAGATAGAGAAAGAGATAGACTTTTCGTATGAAAAAGTTTATTAATTATGAAAAGAAAGCTAGGAAATATTTGTTAAAAGAGAATGAGATAGATAAATGTATTGAATGAATATGAGGAATTTTATTTTTCTGTTTTTTTTTTTTTTTTTTTTTTTTTAGCTTTTTCTTTTATAAAGAATAGAAATGATTTATAGAAAGAGATTGAGACGAATACACAGAGAGAGAGAGAGAGAGGGGGGGGAGAGGAGGAAAGAAAGAGTGAACATGCTTTAGTTTTCATAGGCTAAAGTTTAATATGGAAATCAAATTAGAAAGTAATCGTAGAGTAAAATAAATAGATGAGAGAAAGAAAATAAGAGAAATTTCTTTGTATTTCTCTCTCTCTCTCTCTCTCTCTCTCTTTCTCTTTATGTTTTAAAAAAATAGAGAATATTTATAGAAGGAACAAAAGAAAGCGAAAGAGAGAGAAAGAGAATAAGAGAAATTTCTTAGCTTTTATCTGTCTGTCTGTCTCTCTCTCTCTCTCTATCTATCTATCTATCTATCTCTCTCCATCTCTTTCTTCATGTCTTTATGGAACGCGTATCTCTCAAAGCGCGTAATCACGAAAGGTACGCGTTAGTCGGTAAGTGTACGAGGTCAGTACCGAGTATGAATAACGTTACATAAAATGGGGACGTATATTGTTGTTACGTAAAGATGATGGCTCGTTAAGAAAATAGTCCTTGTCCGAATTAATTATAGAATCCATATTTTCGATCGATAATGAACGTAATCGAGTATTCTTCGAACGAAACGGGATAGACAATTATTCCGTCGTTATTATTTTTCTTTGCTTTTTCGATTCACGTTTATTCAAAAAAAAAAAATATATATATATATATATATGTATTCGATCTTTTCTTCTTTTTTTTTTTTTTTTTTTTTTTTTTTTTTAATGAAATTTAAAACGACGTCAAATGGTTCCGATTATGGTTCTTACTTTACAACCGTTTTACGTTCAATAATTATAACTTCATCGACCATCAGATATGTATAGTTTTATGCCTCTTTTTTTTGTTTTTTGTTTTCTTTGTTTTTTTTTTTCTTTTGCGTAACGCGTCACCGATTTTTTTTCCTCTCCAATACGATTTATCACGTCGATTAGATTTTCGTTAGACGTTGGAAATTAGTTGTTTCGTAAAATAATTCTACGATCTTTATTACACTTTGATTCTTACAATATGATGGGTGAATAAGAGCTGAGTAATTTTGCAAATCTTGCATAAGTATATCATTATTATATGTAATAAACCTAATATTTGCTTTTATAATAATAATAAAAAAAAAACATGATTTATACAGTTATCGATTATTATGAAACAAAAAAAAAAGAAATAAAATCCTCGCATCTCTCGTAACGAGGTCATTTGAACAAATTTTTCGATTGCTTACCATTAACATTAATAACAACTCTACAACGGGCTTCATTATAATAACGATTTGTCAGAATCAATCGAGCTAACAAATTTCGATCGTAATAATGTTCGAAATATATTATAAATACATTTCCTTTCTTTTTTTTTTTTCTCGTTTATCATTGTTCCTTATTTTTCAATCATTTATAAGTCAAATTTCTCTTCGAAATAAATATCGACGAAAGCCAAACGTGTATATACCAGAGTAATTTGATGGATCGTTCGAGATTGCTTTGGAAGGTATAAAAGAAAGAAAAGAAAATGAAAAAAAAAAAAGATTTCCTATCGACTTCCGACCGATCGATGATCGACTGTGCTTATGGTCTTTGCGTAGGATCGATAGATCGTCCACAGGTGTTCTGCCATGTCGTTTTATTCTCGAAGTCATGGCTGACGTTGATCAAAGAAAATTCTAACGTTACTCACGGACACAAACCCGAAGGCCGTTTTTCCGCCGGGAACGGTAAAACTACGACGATCCTAAGCTCCCCTTCTCCGTCTATACTTCGCAGAGACCTTTCGTATTATAGTGTTAACGATGACAAGACGATATCAAAGAGATCTTATCGCGTCCACGCTAATACGATCGTCGAACTAAAACTCATTGTTCAAGGTTAATGGAATTGTTTGTCTTTCTTTTCTTTTTTTCTTTTCTTTTCTTTTTTTTTCCTCCTTCCTCTTTCTTCTTCCTCGGAAAAGATCACGTCTACGATTTGCGTGTCATTACGTTTTTCTTTCTCTCTTCTCAATCTCTTCGATCGTTAGATCTTAGAAATTGTACGGGTCGTACGAAAAAAAAAAAAAAAAAAAAGAAAAGAAAAAGAGAAAAAACTTCGCGAGCCCTCGAAGAACTTAAATATTTTTTTAATTTAGTTATTTATTAATTTCTTCTTCCCTCACTCCCCCCCCCCCTCCGCCTATGCTCCCCTCTGCTACCCTCTCCTCTCTTAAATTAATCGACACCGATAGAGAAAGTTGTGTTTCGCGGTGCGCGCTTATTATAAAATGATCCCACGATTGCATTTTATTGGATAGAAGGAGGAAACGTTTCAATGTTATTCCGCGATTATTTTGTTTGGTATCTTTAAGGTCGTGTTTCACTTTAGCGCCGGTTTTTTTTTTTTTTTTTGTCGACACCCGTTATCGTTTATTTGTTGTCGTCGTAAAATTAAACAGACCGCGTTGTGTTACAACGAACGAATTGTTTTGTAATTTTCTTGTTCTTTTTGTTTTTGTTTTTTTTTTTTCACTTTTTTTTTTTTTTCATGTAAATATACGTCAAAATCGAAAGGATGATTGGACATACATATTTGACAATTAAATTCAATCCCATCGTCATCCCCTTCCTACGTGTAATACTTATTATCTTTTCATCATATTATTACTTATATTAAGATAAAATTATTATATAACTTATTATTACTTCTTATTTACTTATTATCTTTTTTTTTTTTTTTTCTATTTTTTTTTTGTTTTGCTATCATTACCCAACGGGATTATTTTCGCTAGAAATAACGAAAGATCTCTTATTTGCGTATCTCTTATCGTTTCCTTTTACGCGTTGACGCGCGAAGGTTTTCCAAGCTGTGATAACTGAAGTCAGATGTAAACGTCTTAAAATTTGTCGAAGGACGTATTACAATGAAGACTTCATTTGGCCGCTTAAACAAACGAACTTGTAATGTCGGTACGTGACCGACGACACGCGACAGAATACATCGCTTATCAACAAATTTCCTATGACTCACAGTTATCACGGTGTTCCTATCGAAAAGAGAGAGAGAGAGAGAGAGAGAAATATAGAAAGAAAGAAAAAAAAAAAAAGAGAAAACAGAAAAGAAAACGGAAAAGAGAAAAGAAGAAAAGAACGTCGTCTCTATTCGTTCCAATTTCCGTTTATTTTCTATTCGATAAGTTTTAAAGTGCTGTCCCATACAATGATTTCATTTTATGCACTCAATGACACATCGAGAGTCATTGATTTCTTTCGACCTACACACATAGAAAAAGAAAAGAAATAAATAAATAATCGATATTTGTCTTCACTTCAAATCTTCAATATTTTTTTTTTTCGTTGTATTAGATTCTTTTCTATTTTCTTTTTTTTTTTTTTTTTTTTTTGAAAACTCATTATTAATTCGTACTTATTACCGGAGCGTTGGAGTGAATTTTTGAATTTTATGATTTGAAAATATTTGGATTTCTTTTAATCCGTCAAGCAATTAAGCATTGTTCTAAAAAAGTTTTGGTCATCGAGAATCCTCCCTCCATTAGACTCTTTCCCCTCTTACTTTGTAGCTTTCACAAAGGGTTGTTCTTCATTGCACAGTCTGTCGCGAGAGGCCGGTCTAATTAGGAGAATACTTTAAAATTGTGAGATAAACGAAAAAAGAAGACGAAGAAGAAGAAATGACTTTTTTTCCGGGCAATACCACCAAAACAAGTCAGTATTGAGAGATTAATTTTCATCCTTGACTTATGACCATTAAGGTAACAATTTATCTAATGATATCATAAACGATACATGTTTAAATATACATATTTATGTGTTTGTAACTAACAAAGATGTTAATTAATATCAATCGATTGTCGTTGAATATATTCGTTTATGTTTTTAATCGTTCGATTGATAATGAAAATATTAATTAAATTTAATCGGCGTAATATTAATCGTTAATCAATTAATCATTATTAAGTAAATAAATCAGTATCGATAATTACATTTCTAATTACTGATCGTAAGTCATAAATTATCAGATAAAAACGTTTAAGAAAAATGTGATAATTTGATAATTATAATCGATCTATTATTATTCAATCGATGAACTACGCAAATAATAAATAGTATATATCTTTCAAAAAGAAAAAAAAAATAAATAAATAAAAAGAAAAAAATATTCACGTCATTGTTATCGGGAATGTATTAATTATTCGATCGTAATAAAAAGTTTTGTATATCATTTGCATGAATGACGATCGTTCAATGACTCATAACATTTGATTCAATTATTTCTATTATTTATTGATCAATTATTACCGATTATTATTAAATAATCGTCAAATTGATTACTAATCGTTAAAGTATCATCGATGATACATTGATATTTACATTTAAATCGGATTATGCTTTGCTCGACGCTGTTGTTCGCAAATCGCATTAAATAACTTTTCACGTGTCGATTCGGATGGCGCCAAAGTAAATAGCGTTAGATGATTTTTGGCCATTGTCCCGGATAAGTAACAAGTACTTACATAGAATCGTGCCAATTAATTATTTATTACATATAGATTATCGTCGGACACATTTATTTATATTCCCAATGAACTTCACTGACATTTTACATAATGGAAATCATCGTGGTACGGTAATTTGATCGAATTCGTTAATTCGTCGATCATTATTTGTCAACAATAATAAAATTTCATCGTCATAATCGCATCAACCCCTTAGAACCAATGATATACCAAAAAAAAAAAATAAATAAATAAATAAAGAAATAAACAGCCTTGTTTTTTTGCCTAAACTCAAAGCCAGAGAATAAAAAGAAAATAGAGATATTCATTATTTTTATATAAATTTAATTTCAATGTTCATACGAATATGAGCGACGAATGATTCTTCTTCTTTTTTTTTTACTCCGTCAAATGGACAGAGCCTTGCATCGAAGAAGAAAAATAAATAAATAAAAAAACAAATGTTACTCGACGAATTTCGATCGATTATTTTACGAAAGAAAATAATTTCCAAACGACTACATTGCGACATCATGGACATTATATATTTTCTTAAGCCATACTTACATACGATCGAATCACGTTAATCTTTGTTTTAGAATTTTAGAACGATTACGTAACGTACTTCGTGCAAATATTACGGCGTCGAAATATCGGTAATCGATTTAAAGGACGATTCACGATCGAAGGATTTTCCCTTTTTATTTTATTTTCTTTGTTCTTTTTTTTCTTTTTTCTTTTCAGCTGTCGTTTTTTTTTTGTCTTCGATAGGCATCGATAGGTAAGCGTAAGTCTATTTCGAGCTGGTTTCGAGATTAGAAAGGCTGGGGTGTTCTCGATCTGTTCGATTTTGAATACCACTCTTTCTATTCCTTCCAAGTCCGATGTCCCACTGGTCTACTCATCGTATCTAATTCTATTCTTATGCGTAAATAGTAGAACTTAGGGTACGTATGTAAGACGACATAAAAGGAAATCGTGGGGTATGTTTCCTCTTTAACATCGATTTAATCGAACAAATCGAGAACTCCTTCTCCGATTGCCAACTCCGTATACCCATGATGTCCTATGTATGTACGTACGTATCTACGTATATATACATATGTACTTACATAGGTACATATATATATATATATATATATATACAAGTGCGTATATACGTTTCTTCTCTTTTTCCGTTCCTTCCTGATTCGTCGTCGTTCGCATTCAGCTTTTGGCATTCTCCTAAGTCTAAGAGCAGTAAAGTCACCGCTTCGTCACGTGCCCATCGAGAGCTCTAAACGTCCATGAAAATAGACGGCCAAGATTATTCTTATCTTACTAGAGGAAATTTTACAAGAGCGGTATTACAATTAGAATTTAGATAACAAATCGTTTCTAGCACACACACACACACACATATATATAACTCGGTAAGCATCCAAATATTCTCCTCAGATCGATATCATCGGATCACGAGTAACGAGTTTATTAAATCTCGATCTATTTTTCCTTTCTTATCCCTTTTTTTGTTCAATTTTTTTGTTGTTTCATCAGATTTTCATCGGACAAATTTTGGTTTCGATCGATGAGACTGATCCATGAACCCTTGTTCTTTTATTTCTTTTTTCTTTTTTTATATATAGATCAAGACATCGCAGACGTATCAACAATAAAATCGTCCTACGTCACTCGTCTCTAGTTGCGACAACGTTAACAGTTTTTTTTTTACACACACACACACACACACACACACACATATATATATAGATCAACAAATCGCGAACGTATCGACAGAATTATTGAAAAATAATCTCTGTTTCTTTCCTTTTTGTTCTTCTTTTTTTTTTCATTTTTATCTCTAACACAATGTGCTAACGTAAACATTTTTTGTACAGAACAACAAGCTTTAGATTTGTCGTCGAAAAAATTATCTAATCATTATGTTGCAAACATAACGCTATATAACGAACGTTTGTTTTGCAGATAAAATGGTGGATTGATATAAGTGAAATTCTATTCGACAGTAAATATTATGTTATTAACATAATGTTGCCACACGAACAATTTTCTTTTTTTTTTTTTTTTTTTTTTTTTTTATAATAAATCAACAAATCATAGATTCGAGTCGATATAATTATCCAAAAAGTATTACATTACGTTGTTTCTAATAACATTAATATTATTTACTTTTTATAAATATTATCTATTGTATATATCATTTATTTTTCATATTCGTTTCTGGACCAAATTTTAGACTTATTTATTTATTCGAGAAAATTATTGGAACATCATTTTATTATAACCGTGAGGTTTTCGTAAAACGATTCCTCTCTTTTGTTTAATTTTCATTCTCTCTCTCTCTCTCTCTCTCTCTCTCTCTCTCTCTCTCTCTCTCGCAATTCGCAATATTTTTTTTTCTCTTATTGAAAATTTTTCGAGGAGGCCGAACATTATTCGTTGGAAGCAAGTTACGTTGAATGATTCATTTCGATGTCACTTAGAGTTCCCCATATCTCATACTGCAATACTTAAAGCACGTGTTTACTTAGATTTACTGCGAGAGCAAAAGCAATCGGAGTATATTTGCTTGGCAGGAAATCGACTATATATATATATATATATATATATATATATATTGTAGTCAAGTATTAGAAAGATAGATAGATAGATGTATAGATAGATACGTACAGAGTGAGAGAGAGAGATAGAGAATGATGATGGAAGTGGCATTGTAAAACGCGTAAACAATCGGCCTGTTGCGTAAGAGATGATCGAAAAGAGGAACGGCATAGACGATTTCTAATGTCGTCGATTTGTCATTTCACAAGATAAAACAGATTGATTTTGGTTCTTCGCCTTATCTATCGTTTAAACCAACGATAATGATCGTCAATCCTTATTTGCACTCTTATCTAGATACATATGGAGTAACTAAGAGCATACAAAGTATATCTTTAGCAACGCTAATAGCGTTCGTTCTCTCTTTAGAAAATCGCATTTATAAATCGTTAGGGGATTTATTCCATATCGTTAGACGGATTACGTAAACCGAGTCTGTCAAGTTTTTATAGCACTCGTATAATACTAACACGGTCGTAATTATTCATACGCATTTTTAGATACGACCGCCATGCGGGAGTTTTCTTATGTAATCGATGTCGTTAACAAAAAAAAAAAAAGAAGACAAAATAAAAGAAAAAAAGAAAGAAAGGAATAAAAAAGAACGCACGCTTCCTTATGATCTTTGATTAAAAAAAAAAAAAAAGAAAAAGAAAAAAAGAAAGAAAGAAATGGAATCCTTTTATTCTAAACCATTTACGCTGATCGTGATTATTTTTAAAATTTTCAATCTATGCGTTTCGATAAACGCGTGTTGTTCTCTCCGTGCACGCCCTGCGACCTGCGATCCGCGACCTGCGGGAAAATAATTCAGGTTTTATATGCAGCAGAATAACGTAACGAATCCAATGACGCTGATGATAAATTTATCGATCGAATGATGTAACCCATGTAACACATTCACGTATTAACTCTTGTTCCATTTCTTAGAATAGTTCGTTTAATTAAGTTAAGTTAAAACGTTAGTTAAATGTGTTATTGTTAATTGCCTTTTCTTTTCTTTTTTTTTTTTTTTTTTTATATAGAAAAAATCGTTCTATCGGAAAAATTTTGAAAAAATAATTTTCATCGGTAGGAGGACGATCGATAAAAGGAAAACGATACTGCGTATCGTACGTGGTCGATAAATTTTTGATAAGAACGATGTATGACGTATAATAGAATTAATTAAAATTAATATACCGCACGTTCAACGGTGTTATTAATTTTATCGTTTTTCTACGAAATCATAGTATCAATTTATATTAATTATATATATATATATTTTTTTTTTCTTTTTCCTTTCATATTATTTCTTATATTAATTTTATCATTGCTTAGAAAATTCGTATCAACTTTTTTTTTTTTTTAAGAATAATTATAATATTATTTCTTTTCTGAGAAATTTTATTATCTATTTCTAATAACCGTGCACTTTTCTTTTATCTGTGTTCTTCTTTTTTATTAATTTTATTATTTTCTTTTTCTTCCTAAGAAATCCTTCTATCTTCTTATAATAATAATTATAATAATAATTTTAATAATAATAATAATAATAATAATAATAATAATAACAACAAAAATAATAATTAGTATTATAAATTGTACATCGTATTGTTTAATGGATAAAAGTCGATTAGTAACGTTTATAGGAATAAAGGATTCGACCTTCGTTCATTATCGTTCATGAGTCGCGATGATTAAACGTTCGAGTAATTTCAGTAACAGAAAACATTTAACGTTCTCCGTTTGCGTTAGCGATGAAACATTCGTCGGGATATTTGTAATAAGCATGGATTACGTGGTACAATATATATATATATATATTTTTTTTTTTATATATATGTGTATGTATACACGTGTATATGTATATGTGTGTATAGCAGACGTTCGATCTTGAGAACTGTTATCGGTTTGTTCCTTCACATGTGATTCATTCGTTGCATACGTGAATTAAAGCACAACCGAAACGCGTAATTAGATTGGCACGAAGTTCTATATGCATACATATATATATATATATATATATATATATATATATATATATATATATATATGCGTGTGTGTATATCTTTTTATGGATTTGTACGAACATATATACATGCAAAAAATGATATATATGTAAATATATATATATATATATATATATATGTATGTATGTATGTATGTATCAAAGTATATATAAATACATAGATACATAGGTACGTTTGTATGAGAATCGGAGCAGATATCACTTTCGTTCGTATATAGCGCGCGAGAAATTCTCGAACAAAAGACTTCCTTCTTCTCTGATCGACAATGAGCGTTAGATCGGATCTAATTAGAAATTCAATTGTTTCGAACATTTCTATCGTCCGCAGGGTCGTCGAAAGTTTACTCACGTCGTGTGATTGAATTTTGTTAAAGATTCTTTTCTTTCTTTTTCCTTTTCTTTTTTTCTTTTTGATACAATCAAGGATGACGGACAAGGATGACAATTTCAATTTGTGTCATTAACAAAGGATCTAAATTCGTCACGAACAAATTAGTTAAAATTTATATACGATATGTGAATACTAAAGTATAAATAATGAATTATTATATACGATAAATAAGTAAAAGTTTATTTACCTATATATGTATATATATATGTGTGTGTGTACAAAAATTATGGAGTAAATTTATAGAAATCAAATTACGCGCCACAAGGATTCGCGAATAATTCTGGATAAATCTAATTTTTTATTTCAAAATGATGGTATATAACAAAAATTTAGAAAAAATTTTACGAAATACGAATAAAAATTTATAAAAGAACAGGACAAAATGTTACGAGAAATTAACTTAAGAAAGAACAATCATAATTATTATATCAATATTCACTGAAAATTATTCTCGATCATTTTTTATTGTAAAAATTTAACGAACGATAATATTAAAATGATAAATACTATATAATAAAATAAGTAGTATAGAAGAAAGATGGGCACAAGGGATTAATAATATTATTGTGTACCTTTAAGTTTCTTCCGTATCGTGTATTTATTTCGTATCGAAAGAAGGACGAAGAAACTTATGTGGAAACCTCAACGTAATAAATAAATAGACGATAATCATTGTTAACATTTTAACGTCTCTCGGCAATCAATAAAATGAAATTCTTACATCGTCGTAATGTCGTTCGATAATCTAAGAATTCATTTTGTAATTCGTTTTCTTTCATAATTCGTTTTGTGTTTTGGATGGTTCGATAAGCGTGACGTTGTTCGCGCATATCTTTTCTTACGTCTTTTTGCTTCATCGAGAGAGCACGTACCGCGTTTGCTATGGTATTCGATGTAAGAGCGTTCGTGCAGTTTTAGTGTGTCATGTGAAAGCATCGAAATGCAATTGAATGACTATATATATATATATATATATATATATATATATATATACCTATAAAGCCGTCTGTCTAAGCGGTCGCTCTTGATTCTCCATTCGAAACTGGGCGAACGTACGACAAATCGTAACATTGGCCGATAGAAAGTCCGACCATAACGCGAAAACGTTTTACGGTAATCCGGTTCTCCATTTTTTTTTCCATCTCCATTTATAGTTTTCCTTCTATATTTCTCTCGGTTCACCTTGCCGGTTTATATATGCTAACGCTTGCTTGATTATGTATCGAAGGTTATGGCGAATATTATTTTCGTTAGAAATTAAATCGTATCGTTGTGAATGATTAATATTCCGTATTATTGTCGAAACAATAATAATAATAATGATAATAACGATGTACGAAAAGTTAGAGATACGTTTCTCGATTTGGTCGTAATTTTCAAGTAAATGCGCTCGTCGAGAACGACAATACTTATTGGCGATGACGATGACGATGACGATGACGACGACGACGACGACGACGACAGCGAAGGCGACGAATACGAGAATTAGGTATTAGATAAACGTACGGAAACACGTTAGACATGCAGTCTTCCTGAGAAAGTTGCTTACGTCATTCGGTTGTATCACAGGGATCTTAAGAAGTTACGAAAATCGAAGTAACAACAATGTGTTAAACCAGAAGACTGAATTTTTCTTCCATCTTTTACACATAGAAAAAGTTTGAGAGAGAGAGAGAGAGAGAGAGAGAGAGAGAGAGAGAGAGAGAGAGAGAGAAATAGTATATAAATGATATTACGAGAATTTCAATACAATTGGATAACAAACATGATATATAATAAAAGTGTTGTGAAAATTCATTCTTTATCCTAATAATAAGAGTAAAGTTATACGTTGTATTTATTAAAGGCATACGGTTTTATTTAAGAAAAAAAAGAAAAGAAAAAGAAACAGGTAATATTTTTTAAAGACACAAGTATAATATTTAACTCGTACGAGTCGTTAAAAATTCGTCTCATAAAAATCCGAATCGGTCGACTATTTTTCAAAAAAAAAAAAAAAAAGAAAAAAAAATATATATATAAAGAAAAATCGCAGTAAATTCGAGCGAACCCTATTATAATTATCTTGTCTGTAACGTAACGTAATTAAATCTCTTCTGTAAATGTAACGATAATTAACTTTCGTCCGAATTATCACGTCGATGAATAAATATCGACGAAAATATTTTTAATATACAAGTATCGTGATACTCGTGAAGAAACGTTTGATAAAATGTAATACGTTAAGGAATAAATCGAATAGAAAGGAGAGTTTCGCGTTAAATTTGTTTTGACGTTAAAATATGTTACGTACGTACGTTAACAGAAAGAGGAGGGACCTAAAAAAACCTCTTATCGCTTTCTTATCGTATTTTTCGTTTTTATTTTTGCGATTAAACAAGAAAAAGTAAATAAATAAGTAAATAAATAAATAAATAAATATATAAATAAATAAACAAACAAAGAAATAAATATAAGGACAGAAATAAAATTAAAAAATAAACACACAAAACGATATCAATCGTCGGAGGAGAAGAAAAAAAGAGAGAACGATCATTAATGAAACGGGATGGCGTAGATCTCGATCGATATTTCTTTTTTTTTTTTTTTTTATTTTTTTTCCTCCGTTCATTAATCTTTATCGTTCGCCAACGTTTATATAAATCACAGCTTCTACAGTCTCTTGGCGCGTCGAAGAAAGTTGATTAGAAAGTATGGTGGGAGTGTAGCGAGAAATAAAAAGTGACTTATTCGAAAGATACGTTGATATATCCGGACATGTAATCGGGTGGGTGTCCGTGTTTTCTATAAGAAAGGAAACGTATCGACAGCATTCTTGTTTTTGTTTGTTTGCTTTTTTATTTTCTTTTTCTTTTTTTTTTTTTTGTACAACGGATCGATCGAATCGTTTTTATATCGAGTATCGCTTTGAAAGTAATAAAAATTGCAGAAGTATCAGGAGTACGGATTCTAATAAGAAAAATTAAAAAAAAAAAAAAAAAAAAGAAAAGAAGAACAGAAAAAGAAAAAAAAGGAAGAAGAAGAAGAAGGAAAAAAAAAAGCTATAATATTATTACACGATGGATGGGCACGAAGTGGAAAAGCGATTTCATTTTAACTATGTCCGTCTAATAGTAATAAAAATTTATGATCCGTACAAGATATAAAATGTTATACACACACACACACACACACACACACATACACACATATACAAAGTATTTATATATTACAAGTTCACAAGAAACTCAATAGCACGTACGATAAAATATTCTAAATTGTTCATAGAAAAACAATTTACGTTGTATTCCTCGAATAAATTTTTATATCAATGATTATGTGAACGTTTTAATGACAAAGATATCAACGATATTTCTTAAATGATTATAAATATTTATAATTTGTACGAATCGACAACGTCGAATGATATTTTTCGTTCGTTTTGCGTGATCGACGAATCTTTTTTATTATTTCTTTTTTTTTCCCCTTTCTTTTCATTCGCAAATACAATGTCTTATTTTTATCGTGAAAAGAGAAAGAGAGAGAGAGAGAGAGAGAGAGAGAGAGAAAGAAAGAATTTAAATAAAAGCTGAAAAGCGTAATATGAAATTTTTACATTATTTAAACGTGACTGTGCATATTTACGAATATATAAACGATATAGACGTATTATACTGTCGCGCTTTAGAGTATATAAAAATATATATATGTGTATATACAGATACATATATATTATATATACTTTCCTTCTGCTCTTTCGTTCTTCTTAACTTCGTAAAACACAGATGTGTATGCATTTATGTATATATCTATCTATCTATCTATCTATCTATGTATGTAAACATGTACGTAAAAGTGCAAGTTTTCGAGGAGATATAGGGAAGGAAAGTGACGAAAGGAAATGACGTCCAAGACCTTCCTTTTCTTCCTCGATAAATAAGTAAGTAAGTACGAACGAAGCGGTTGCAACTCTCGGGAAAGGCGAGACGAAACCTACGTCATCATCGTCGTTGCACTTTCTTCTCCGGCGATGCGCGCGAACGCATGCACTTCACCTTTCTCTTTCTCTCCGTCACGATCGTGCGAACACCGCTTCCGATGTCAACGCTCACGTTTGACATCCGTCGATACATGAAATTCTCCTCTAAGAAACTTTCGAATAAACATTTCGATCGCCCCCATTCCGATATCTTTCGAGAGAGTTCATCCTTTTATTTTCGATTTTTATTTCGTTTATTTTCTCTTGTTTTTTTTTTTTTTTTATTTATTTATTCATTCAAAATCAAATAACAAATCTTTCTATTTAATTTCAAATAATAGGCTCCTCTAATTAACTTCGAGTTTCTATTACTTTTGTATTTTTGAAGCGAGATAGAAATTTTTATTTCTATGCAATGAACTCTTTTTTTTTTTTTGTTTTTTCTTTCTTTTCATTCGAGCTTAAACAACAGATGATGCGTTTTATAGCGATTATTTAAATACCGAACGATATCGATTGTCACGAAGTATTGTGATATATCGTGGATTATTATATTAGGTGTATTCGATTAAAGAAGAAAATATTGACCTTCTCCCATGCACAATTTTAATGTATTTTCTCTTTCCATTTCTAAAAAGAAATAATAATAATAATAATAATAATAATAACAATAATAATAATAAATATCGTCATCAATAATTTTGTAACTCATAACGAATTGTCTTGATGTATAAAACAATTATTTGCCCATCAATAAATGTATTCGTTAGAGTTTTACCGTACACAGCAGATAAAAAAAAGAAAGAAAGAAAGAAAGAAAAAAAGAAAAGGGCAAATAAAAATAAAATTAAATATGAAAGTAAATAAATAAAGAATATCATAAAAATATATATATATATATATATATATATATATATATATATATATATATGATAAAAAAATAAAAAATGTGACAGTGTATGGTGCCACGTAGGCTAAGACTTGCATGTGTCCTCTGTTTGCGTATGTGTATATGTATTCACCTATGTCTCTCTCTCTCTCTCTCTCTCTCTTTCTTTATATATATATATATATATATATATATATATATATATATATATATATATACATAACGTGGGAGACGGCATTTCTTTTCTACTCGGATCGCGGCCGATGGAAAGCTGAAAGTTTTATGAAAGTGCATCGCGTGCCGGTAGTTACGCCTTATGTATGTATGTATGTATATGTATATATATGTGTGTGTGTATGTATATAGAGGGAGTGAGACCGATCGTGAGAGGAAAAGATTAGAGGAAAAGAGAACATAGAGACAGATAAATACACATATACACATACATTGATACGTACACACATACGTATATTTAAAGAGTCCCACCTTTCGTTTTGTTCATTCCAGGGTTACCTTTCCCATCTTTACATCTATTATTTACATCGAACACTAGTAGTTTACACTAACGTAAAGTAATTGGCCAGTGTAAGTTGCGAAGAAAGTGCAGCGGACGGACGTGTTGGTATAACCACTTGAGTAATCGGTTCGTGCACACGCGCACGATCGAACTAGACAATCATTGTTGCTGTGCTCTCAGAGAAAATCGTTGGCACCTTTCTTATTCTTCTTCTTCTTC
>OU964975.1:3731790-3741790 GCA_918808275.2 Dolichovespula sylvestris
CTGTTCTTTCGCGAATAAATGCATAATAAATTTGTACTATTCCGATAAACGTATTCGAAGATTTCTATTTTTTTATTTTTTTTTTTTATTTTTATACAAGATTTGAAAATATCATCTTTTTCGTGCGCGATATCGACTATCTTCTTTATTTCCTTTACTCGCTTACTCTCAATCGCATTTTTACTCGATGTAAATCAAATTCGAGTGAGGTAGTATATAATTGGAATGAAAAAAAAAAAATGTTTCTTTCTTCTTTCTTTTTTTTCCTACCGAATATATCGTATCATTATCGTGTCCGCTGGTTCAGATTGCTTCTTTTTTTTTTCTTTTTTTTTTTTTAATTCGATTTCAATTAAATCCCCTCAATACTCGCAATAAAAGTTATTAACTAATTTTGAAATTAATCGAATGAATTTCCATTCGAATCGAACATGTTGACGTATGTGTTATCGTATTTCGATATTATTTAAAATAACACGAAAAATTCCTTATCATTATGAAATAACAAGTAGAACGCATTTGAAGATACACCATCGAGTTATGTCTTTGTAAGAACGCGTTGCTTAACAATACAATATTATCTGTTGCGTCCTAATTTTTCTCTAATTATCATTGACATCATTTCATCTGTCCTATATATATCTATATATACACATGTATCGTGTATACAAAAAGTATCAGAAGAAAAGCCGGATTTTGATTCATGAGTCGTGGGAGTGATAAAAATCGATCGGACATTTTCACTGTGAGACACGACCCACTTCTACTCTATAGGTTGCAGTGGTTGGTTTTATCGAGCGTTACTACTGTCACCCGAGAGAGTAACCGACACAAACAACGCACGAGTACAAACACAAAAAAAAAAAATACAACACACACAAACGCGCGCGCAAACACTAACGCAACACAGAAACGCAAACGGATCTATGGTACGCGAAGAGAGAAAGTTTTCATCTTGGAATCATGAGAATTTTCACGGAGAATCCTATTTGTCTTTCTCTAGCAATCTTCTTCAATTTCATTTTGATATTGGCCGGTTTTTTTTTTGTTCTTTTTAATAGATTACATCGAGAAAGGGCCGTAGGGTGCGGATAGAGAAATAATGAAGAGTTAGATGGACGGTAAGAAATGGAAGGAATAAATATTAGAATGTGGGTGTTCAAAGAGAGGAAAATAAATAGACGGGGACAAAAATTAATGGGGGAAAGAGGGGACGAACAGAGAGAGAAAGAGAGAGATAGATAGAAAGATAGATAGAGAGAGAGAGAGAGAGAGAGAGGCAAAAAGTTGAGTTCTCTTTTCGTCTCTTCGGTGAAAGTGGATTAAGTGCATTTATTTACAATCCCAATGATATTTCTTGCTTGAAATTCGAGCGAGTTATTTCTATTCGAGCTTGTTAGCGTTGAGGAACGACTTGTAACAAGGCGGTGGTATCCTAACGAACGGTGCACGTTCAAGTTCAAACGTGTAGGTGATAATGGCGTTATATACCGAGAAACACCTAACTGGCCAAACTGGTACCTCGTACGAGAATTTTCAACTTTCACTGTTTCCTGTTTCTCATTCGATCGAACGATCTTCGAAAAAAGGAATTACAAAAATCGGACGATTCCTTTCGCACGAATACAACGTTAGATAGGAAAAAATAAATATAAATTCCTTTGATTTGCCATCTCCATAAAAATTGGAGAAATGATATGGGTTGCATAATATTTTAATCTTTTTTTTTTTTTTATGCCGAAGTGATCGCTAGTGTTTCCTTTTTTCATCTCTTTTCTTTTTTTCTTTTTAAAGATATGTTTCGTTTATTATACAGGTATAATATTTATCGGACGTTGTAATATTCTATTCCATTATATTTTTACGTGTAATAATATTAGTTAATATTAGATATTATTGTTATTATTATTACGTTATATTAGATAATGTATTAATTTTTTTGAAATATATACAACGATAAGTATATATATATATATATATATATATATATATATATATATATTATAATTCATTGATATTATATTTATTAAATTGAATAACAAAATATTACAGAATACAAATATTAGATTGATTAATATTTCATAAATATTAAATATTACAATTTGAAAATAACTTATAGATTATTAAAACATACTCGATGTATTTGAGATCGCGAGAAATCATAGTAGTTCAAATTTGATTTAATTGGAAAGAGGAAGAGAGATAGACAGACAGAAGAGGGAAAGAGAGAGAGAGAGAGAGAGAGAAGATATAACATATATCATTACAAACAGGAGAAACATACGTAACGTTACTCCTTCAAGTTGAGTTAATCCAGAGATCATAGATTTAACTCAATTAGTTAACATACAATGAACACTTACATACTAATCGTTCGGAATGACGTCGATCGCAAACGCGAACGAACAGAACAGTCATAATTTATTTTTAATCAAGTCAGTCGTATACAATTGTCGTTCTCGTTTAAAAACGAGTTTATTTTTAATACGACTCGTCGATTCGTAAATAGTTTCAGTTAATAATAAATAATATCACGGTGATTACCATCGAATTTTATATCTCTTTTTCCTTTTCTTTTTTCTCTTCTATTATTTATAGAGTACATAACGCGCTTCGAACGTACAAAATCATTTCGATTTAGTTATACGAATTACATTCGACTTAGACTTATGATACGATATATCGTATAAATTGTATTTTTTCGAAAAGGTAATTCGTTCGAGGAAATTTCTAAAAAGGGAGAAAGAGAAAAAGCGAAGGTATAAGAAATAAAAATAATCGACGAATAAATCCTGCGATATTAAGATTGTATTGATCAAATTAAAAAGACAAAAATTAATAAATAAATAAATAAATAAAATGGAAAGTACGTAGATTCTCTAAACTATACGTAACTATAATATATTAATACGTACTGTATTTAAATATTACATATAGTTTGGGCAATCGATTTATACACACACACGCATATATATATATATCGTATAGAAAGTTTAAATAAAGTGAAATTAAATAAAAAATAAAAAAAAAATATATATATATATATATATATATATATATATATATATGATATACGTAACATATCGCTTCGTATATAAATGATAGATTATAGATGACAATGAACTTGTTCGCGAGCATGAACCCGACTTTCGAAATTACAATCAGTGACGCGTAATTCACGTGTAGTAACACTATCACCGGATGATGTATAATACAGCGAAGGTTGGCTTGGAATTTCGAGAGTGTCCGAGCTCCTTGGTTTTTTTTTTCATACGTTTCTCTCTCTCTCTCTCTCTCTCTCTCTCTCTCTCTTTCTCTTTCTGTTTCTTCCGAAAACTTTCGAAGACATTGAACTCGGTGCAAACTGAAATGGAACGAGAGAGTCAGCGGCGTGTCTCTCATTTCGCGAGGCCTGCCGAAATCAAGTTCAGGGCCAGCGAACACACGCAGGTTTGTTTGGCCTTCGTTTCTTTCCATTATAAACGCTCTCCAAATGTTTCCCTTCTTTTTTCTTTTCTTCTCTTTCCTTTTCTTTTTTTACCATTACGAGATCGTAACAAGCTTACTCTTTCCCCCCCGGCACCCATGACACTTTTCTCTTTCAACATCGCGTCCCAACAATGTGATATAAGTTTATAATTTTATTTTCCTTTCTCTTTTTTTTTTCACGTGTTTTTTGTTTTAAATATTTTTCGCTATTTTCACGACACCCCGTACTTTTTCACGATAATCTTTTCTCCATTTTCTTTTTTGTATTCTTTTCTCTCTTCTTTCAAGTGTTACGCCTCACTCCGTCTCTCTCTCTCTCTCTCTCTCTCTCTCTCTCTCTCTCTCTTTCATTCGTACGCTATTACTATCACTATTTATATCATTTTCACGATCATCGGTCTAATTACGTTATCATTATATATTTTTCTACATACTACATTCTTTTTTTCTTTTGTGATATTTCATAAAGTTTCGATTATATTATACGGCACCGTATAATGACATTTTATTCGTTGAATAATTTTTTCAACGTGTTACGTTACATTTAACATACCATCCTTAAACATATCTAACATTATTTTACTATTGCTACCACTAATACAATAATTATCGTTATGTTATTATCTTATTAAAATTATTACTATTATTATTATTATTACTATTCAATTATTATTATTATTATTAATAGTATGCAAAGTGTAAGTATAAGTAAATCTATTCCTTACTCTTCGACGATCACGATTTTATTTTCCTTCAAGTTTCCTTTCTATTCTTTTTTTATTCTTTTTTTTTTTTTTTTAAATCCTTCAACAGTACTCCAACAATTAAGTTCGCGCAGAGAAACGATCGTCACGATAATCGTACACTCTGTTCGTTGTAATATTACTATATTTATTTAATAATAACAAAAGTTTGTGAAACAATTACAAAAAAAAAAGAAATGCAATTGCAAATGGAATTCTAACGGAACGAAAGAGAAATACTAATACGCTTAAATCTTATATATATATATATGTGTAAGTCACAAATAAGTAATACAGATAAATATAATAAAATATTTAATAAAATGATAATAAAAACGGAACGAAAGAAAAATCCTTTTCTAAGTTGACAAGCACGATATAAGAAAACGAAAACCATAAGAATGACATTAAACATGATCCTGACAAGGTGTCGATCGATTTTAACGAACAATTTTTAAGAACAAACAAGTATAGTTAATACAAATCTAAATACATTTCGGAAAGAGAAAGAAGGAAGGAGATTGATGGTCCGTGGAAAGGAAGAAAACATGGCTGACGAATAAAAGAGAAGGGATGGAAAGAGGCAAAGAGAAAGAAAGAGAGAGAGAGAGAAAGAGAGAGAGAGAGAGAGAGAAAAAGAAAGAGAAAGACTCTTGGCAGAAGAGAAGGGAGCGGAAGAAAAGGAAGAGAATATCGAGGTCAAGTGGCACACGATAGTAGGCAACGATGAGGCCTACTTTACTTAAACTAGACTAAGGAGGCTCGTGGTAAAACGCAAAACAGTAACTAACAACAACGAGCGAGGTTGCGGGCGCGCTCGCGATCACACACAACCAACACAATGTCCTGAGACTCTTTCTCGATTCTCGGACGACGCGGCGGACCTTTCTAATCGGTTGGCCTGTATTTTCGACCGTTCGGAGCGAGCGAGGTATATTATCCTCGTTATTTCTCGTAAGTGTTACATGCCGTCGAACTACCACGCTTCTCTCTCTCTCTCTCTCTCTCTCTCTCTCTCTCTCTTTCTCTTTCTCTTTCTCTCTCTCTCTCTCTCTCCTCGTCGTCGTCGTCGTGCTTTCTTAAGACGGCGTAACATTACGACAAGTTAACAGACTCGACGAGTCGCTCCGAATCTCATGGAATCATTGCACATTCTCGTTGTGCATTCGACGTTCGGGAAAAAAATTTCTATTTCTTATGGATTCGAAAATCTCGTTCGAACGATCTACAAACGTTCGATCGTCGGTCGATTTGTTCTTTCTTTTCTTTTTTCTCTCTTTTTTCTTCTCTTTTTTTTTTTTTTTTCCTTCTTCTTCTTCTTTACAGGTCGTCGTCCACGTTTCTCTCCCTCGAACGATAATGCCAATCTTTCCGTTCCCTTCGAATTTTCAACGACCATCCATCTCGGATTTGCAAGTTCGACGAACGAAACCACGAAGTTATTTCGATTTGTTGGTATTATCGATTCTTTGTTTTTTTTTTTTTTTATATATATATATCCTTTTCCTTTTGCGATTCCAACGATTCCGACTATTTCAGTTCTAAATTTGCCATCGTCGCGTCGTTCTGAGAAATCCTATTTTTATTCGGATAATTTCATTGATCCTTAGCTGTATAAATTCTGATAAGAGAGAGAGAGAGAGAGAGAGAGAGAGAGAGAGAGATCATAGGTCAAAGTTTCCGAGCGTTTTGTTATAATATATTATCGAAGGGGATCGATATTGTTTAAATTCGAACTGACGGATATTATTTCGATGGCAAATTAAATCATCCACCGCGAGCGTCTTTCGATTTTGCTATCTTTATACGAACTCTTTTTTTTTGTTTTTTTTTTTTTTTTTTTTCCTTAAATGACTATTAACGACAGTAATTCCGTCGAGGAAAAATTCTATGAGATCGATTCGAATTCTTTCGTTCGAATTTCTTTATGACGTATCGATTTTATTGTTTATTTATCATTAAGAACGAATTCTTCGTCTGAATCTAACGCGTTGTCATTATTATTATTATTATTATTATTATTATTATTATTATATTTCGTAATCCATCACCGACGAGCGAATCGTTTCAACTCCTACAACCGCGCTTTGATTAATCCGAACGTAGGAATTCGTTAAAAAAAATCCTCTCGATTTATACAAACGCATCGATTATTCCCGGATATCGATTGTATCTTCGATGTTTGAAAAAAATTTATTTCCAACGTACGAACATCATTGCCCCGTTTGAGACCGAAGACGTCCACGATGACACTAATCTGTATGCCGTTCGCTCATTTCGATACATTTATGCTGTTAAATTTCATCCAATGACAACTACGTCATCGAATCCGTAAATTATTCGCGTTTGATTTCGATAAAAAAAAATATATATATATATATATATTCTTAAGGCGTCTGACATTCGGCAATGATATTCTTTTTTTTTTTCGAGAATTTTTTTCATCTTTTTTTTTACGTGCCGATGTAATTTATATACCGATGTATTTAGCTCGTACTAGAGTGGTTAGAGAGAGAGAGTAAAAGAAAGAGAGAGAGAGAGAGAGAGAGAGAGAGAGAGAGAGGTAGAGAGAAAGAGAAAGAAAGAGAAAGAAGGAGAGAGAGGAGAGAAGAGATATAGAAGAAGAATACGGATTTCGTTGGACTTTCAATGAGGGTCCACAAGGAACGATAATGTTTTCTAAACAAGTCGACGTGCGTTACGACAGTCGGAAAGACAATTATGTAATCTCACGTCTGACAACGTGGATCGATTAGATAACAACGTTGTCGATGAGACCGTAATGTGCCGCATTGAATTCAAAGTTCACTTCCTGCACTTCGTCGTCTCCGCGATGAATCTTATCTCCTCTATTGCTTGCTCGTTCCTTCTCTCTCTCTCTCTCTCTCTCTCTCTCTCTCTCTCTCTCTCCTTTTCTTTTCTTTTCTCTTTTTTTCTTTTCTTTTATATATATATATATATATTATTTTATGTATCCGCAGTATCTACGAAAGAAAGGAGGCGCGAAGATGTCAACCTTCGATCCAAACACATCGTGATACTCATAATTACTTACGTTCCTTATCGGTATTATTGTTATTATTATTTTTTTTTTGTTTCTTTTATTTTTTCTTTTTTTTTTTTTATATTTCTTTCTTTCCTTTCAGATAAAAGAAAAAAATTTACCAACACCGGGGGCAAAACAAAAAAAAAAACGAAGAGATATGTTCCATTCGAAAATAAACAAAACGTGTTCGAGATAAGTATTTACTATCGTCATTATCAATCGTGATTTAATTCCGCTATGAACTTGTCCTTTGTTCGAGAAATATTCCTCGAATGATATTCGCGTTTAATATCTTTTTGCTTTAATATAAAATCTTTCTTTTTCTTCTTCTTCTTCTTCTTCTTCTTTCTGTTTTTTCTTCTTCTTCTTTTTATATATATATATATATATATATATATATATATAAATCATAAAAGTTTCCATCATTGGAAAGTTCTGTCGTTCGGTAACGTTCTTTCGCAAATTCTTTAACTAACAAATATCTGTAAAGTTCGTTTTAAATAAAAAGAAGAAAAAAATACGTTACGAGTATTCATCCGTGAAAAACTCGATTATTTAATTCTCGTGTTTAATTTTTATAATGAAATTTAATTCCAATAAAAAAGAAACAAAGAAGAAAGAAAAGAAGAGAAGAGGATTTAATGGTAAAATTGTTTTCAAAAAACGAAAAGGTCGCAGATTTTAGAAATCACTCGTAATAGAATTTAGAATGAGGATTTCGAGATTTGCTCGTTTTTCGCGAAAAAGTAGTTCTTAGATCACAACGGTGAGAATAATATATTCGTGTTATAACGGATCGCAGCTGAGCGCTACGGCAATATTCAACAACATACCCGAAGGAAGATATATATATATATATATATATATATATATATATATATATATTGTCGTCGTAAAATACTTTTTTAGTCCCGGTTAAATGGAAACAAAGCGAGGATTTAAAGTAAATTGTTTCCACGTAAGTACTCGCAACAACTGGAAACACGTTCGAATTTGCCGTTTTGTTTTGACATGATCGCGACACGTTCAACTTTATACCGTTGTCAGCGATTTGTTGAGTGTCACATTCTAAGATAAAAAAAGACGAAAGATTATCTTCTTTCTTCTTCTTCCTTTTTCTTCTGCTTTTATTTTATTTTTTCTTTTTCTTTTTATTTTATATATATTTATATATATATATATATATATATATATATATATACGTACTGCAAATATAATGTCATAAAGAGTTTGAGATATGAGATCGTTCAAAGAAAAAGATAAGAAGAACAAGAAATAATAAAATCGAATCTCGTTGTTGATCGACTTTTAATCGTCTAATTAAAAAATGATGATTTAATTATATATAATAAATAAAATCAATTAGGCTCGTTATTATAATGAATCATTAAGATTCGCTGATAAGTAATCCGTCTCCCTTTCTTTCTTTAAATTTTAAAATAAAAAATACAATCCACTTGCATTACCAATTATGTCGTTCGTTTATTTAAATATACGATACCAAGCGGTCAATAATAGAAACGAAAATAAAGTACCATTCGTTCAGATAAAAAATCTATAAAATTTTCTACGTAATATTGTGAAATTTTCGATTGTAAAGAAAGAGAGAGAAAGAGAGAGAAAGAGAGAGAGAGAGAGAGAGAGAGAGAGAGTAAAAAAGAAGAAAGAAGGAAAAACAAAAAAGAAAAGAAAAAGAATTTTATTTACCTACGAAACAAAATTTCGGTGAACAAAATTTCCTAAACATTACTAATCGATCGATCCGTTATTATAAATCGATATGAATGGTTGTTCGAAATCGCAAATCGATCTCGCGAAGTGGAAAAACAAAACGGCCTAATTTTACACCCACGCACACACACACATTTATACAGGGTGACGTGTTTAACTTTATCTGATAGACTTTATGCCTCTTTCTTCGGTTTGGATGGGCCAAATGCTGACGTCTCTCTCTCTCTTACTCTCTCTCTCTCTCTCTGTCTCTCTCAGTGTCATATACGTTCTATCACGAAGTTTATACTTGGCCGAGTCGGGGTCTTTGTTTCACCGCAGTATTTTAAGCGCAAGATATTCGCGAGTAATTCATTATTCTTGAGAACAATGCCAGAGCAAAGGGAGCATCTTCGACGTTTGGTCGTGCGGATTTAAATCACATCGAGAAACTAGGTCCCAATAGTATTAGCCATCTTTCCTCTCCTCCCTATCACCCTCCCTCCATCCCCCCACCCCTTCCCACCCGCTCCTATATAATAACGGCGTTCAACGTCTTTCGCTTACAAATCGGATCGTCGATGCGATCCAACTTAAATCGTAACGTAAGATGTCGACGAGAATTTTCGAGGATGTAGTACACTAGAAATAAATTCTACCGTCGTTTTATATATAAGTAACGTCAACCTCGATTTTCGAATAATATAACAGGTCTCTCTATTACTTTATGTACGAACATATGTACGTGGCAGGGTTAAATCGATATCCCGCGCGACACCCAATAATATTGGAATTTTATCGTTCTCACGAGTATCTACCAGAGCTTATGCGACAAACAACATATCATATTTTTCTCTTTCTTTCTTTCTTTCATCTTTATTTTGTTCTTTCTTTCTTTCTTTCTTTCTTTCATTTTTTTTTCTTTTTTCTTCTCCCTTCGTTATTTGTCATTACGTAAATGATAATGAGTTGATTGATATCTATAGAAAAAGACAAGCGAGAGAAAGAGAGA
>OU964975.1:3746790-3766790 GCA_918808275.2 Dolichovespula sylvestris
CTCTCTCTCTCTCTCTCTCTCTCTTTCTGTCTCTCTCTCTCTCCCCTTTCTCTCTTTTTCCAACAAGCGATTTTGAATTTGTACGGGATATTAAAACGTGACACCGTAGGATCAATCGAATAATTGATAGGCGGGTTTTAGATTCGCAAAATTTTAATACGAATAATTTATATTCGCACTAAGGACGTTTGTGAGAACGCGTTATTATTATTGTCGAGCAGTTTTGAAAAATGATATATATATATATATATATATATATATATAAATTTAAATGAAATAGATTTATTGCTGATGGATTTACTTGAATTTCTGACGCAATAAATCGACGAAAAAAAATGTTGGTGAGAAGGTTTAACTACCATAGGCACGCTCGTTTTGGATCAGCGATTAGCGATTGGATTGGTGATTGATATCCTTTACGAGCCTTTTTCATTCGATTTAAAATATCGATCTGCGTTTTTGAAAAATCGTTATGAGCTTCGTTTTGGCGACGTTTTGTCCTATGCGAAATATTTGCAATACGTATAACACATATCCCACGTTCGAAATCAACTAACTAATGTTAGAAGTGTTTCTTTACGAAATCGATAGATTAAACGACGACGATATCGTTTAAAGTGTAACGCACGCCGTATATGTTATTATACGGCGAATATTCGGCGAATATATTTGTTCGTTTCGTTCTGTAGCTTCGAAATAAATAAGATTCAAACGGAACAGATTTATCAACAATTTCGTAATCGCCGAACTCAAATGCCGTTTCTTTTCCATTGTTTGAAATTTCTCGTTTGTCCCACGGCGTAACGTGGTACGCGAAATATACACACATACATACATACATACATACATGGATATGTATTTATGCGTGTATAACGTGCGATACCAAAAACCAGGTCGCCGGAATAATAGCGTACTGTTTAAAATCGATGAAAATATTTGATACCGCAGTCTTGTTTTCTCCGGGATGAAAATTTGTCCACGCGTCAAGATCGTCGAATGCGAGACAATGATCATTTTCATCGGATATAATACGAATGATTATTATTATATTAAATAAGATTGGATTCGATGATTTCGATAGGATCGATCCATGGTAGAGTTAAAAATATTTATCGAACAAATGTATTTGATAATTTTGAAGGAGGATAACGTTGATGAAAAATGTTCGAAAAAAAAAAATGTTGTAAACGTCACGATCGAAAATCGTTCACTTTGTTTGGAATTTGTTGTCTCTGATATCAGATAATTTGAAACCTACGATATACATGTTTGTGTGTGCGTGTATGTAACATGAGATATTATAAAACCAGGTCACCTGAATAATAGAATATTGTTCAAAATCGATGAAAATGTTTGATACGAAATATCGAATGAACTTTCTTTCCAAGATGGGTTACAATAAAATTCTAACGATAGATGAGTTTCGACCGAATAACCGATACGTCAAATGAGATTCTAAAATTTCAATGGGAATAATCTCTATCGTTAAAAGAACGTGTAACGAATACCATTTTATCCAATTGTCAAACAAAGAGTACTCTGAAAGATGATAACATTCGTTAAAAAAAAAAAAAAGAAAACAAACAAATAAATAAATAAATAAATAAATAAATAAAAGAAAGAAAGAAAATATCACTGTAATATCAATTAATGTTCGTTAATATCGAACGTATCAAACGTGATATAAACATCACGTATGAAGGTCGTATCAATCTTTGTTTGGGGCTTTCCGTCACGCGTGTATATATGAGCGCGTATGTGTGTGTGTGTGTGTGACATAATTTGGAACATATACACGATACACATAGGTATAAATATAACTAACTTAAAAGAAGAAGGATATAAAAAAGTTCGGTGATAAAAAAGAAAAAAAAGAGATGGAGAGAAAAAAGAAAAAGAGAACGAAAGAGAGAGAGAGAGAGAGAGAGAGAGAGGGAGAGAGAGACGTAAGAGGATAGGAAGAGAGATGGTTGTCATTTTGTGGGTCATGGCGATGACGTGTTTTCAAAAGGGGCTTGTGTGTAACGGGACAATTTGTGGGCTGCCGGTGGACGCTCGGGTGGGTGTCCGTATCGAAAGAGAGGTGAGGAGTGGCGAGGAGAAGAGAAGAAAAGAGAAGAGAAGAGAAGAGAAGAGAACGGAACAGAACAGAAGAGAACAGAAGAGAAGAGAACAGAGCAGAACAGAGGAGAACAGAGGAGAAGAGAAGAGACGAGAAGAGAAGAGAAGAGGGTAAAGGGGCAAAGGGAGGTGGTGGTAGAGAGGGGCGTAAGGGGAGAACTAAACGAGGGTAATGTAGGTCAGTAAATGTATAGCCAGCACTTTCTCCGGACCGTTCGAAAACTGGCTTCGACGAGCGAACACCGTACATATTCTCTCTCTCTCTCTCTCTCTCTCTCTCTCTCTCTCTGTTTCTCCTTTTCTCTCTTTCTTTCTTATTCGTTACTACGTGCACGAAGCACTTATTTCACGTTAACCGTGCTTCCTTGTCAGCGTAAGCGAACGAAGGAACGAACGGACGTAACGGGACGCACCCGAAACGGGTTCTCCTCTCGCGTATCATCGTCCTCGTCTCTCGTCAGGAAACGTTTTTGGGACGTATCAAGGCCGTGAATTACGTGCCATATGCGTTTTCTTTCTTTCTCTCTTTTTTTCTCTCTTTTTTTTCGAGGTTAACCTCAAGGATTCCTAGTTTTTACCCCGCTTACTTTTCTTTATTTTCGTGTACGTTAGCGAGTAAGTAAGTAAGTAAGTAAAGTAAAGTAAAGTAAAGTAAGCAACGTACGTACGTACATATGTACGTATGTATGTATGTGTATGTACGTATGTACGTATGTGAATGTACGTATGGAAGTACGTACTTACTTACTTACGTACATATTCACTACGTAATCCATCTGCGATCGTTATCGTATTGCTTTTAGAGTTTTTCTATTTCTTTTGTATATGTATGTATGTATGTATGTATGTGTATATATATATATATATATATATATATACATATATGTATATCATCAAAACGTGAGAAACAAATTATTATTTATATAACCATTGTAAGAGATCGTAATAACGTGTTATGGTATTATACATATATAAAATTGTATATGCTATGCCGTTATGTCATAGATATATTATAATATGTATGTATACTGTACTATACTATTATATTATATTATATATGAAATTTATTTGGGATAGTATAATATACAATATAGTATAACAGTATAATATACACACTCATATATATATATATATATATATATATATATATATATATGTATGTATGTATATTGTATTTTTTTTTTTTAATATTCAATAACGATAATAATTATCGACCACGTGCTCTCTATTCTGACGTTAAATAATCATTTGAAATATTCCAAGATGATTCGTTTTCTCTCTCTCTCTTTTTTTTTCTTTTAATTTAATACATATGAAAACTTATTTTTATGTTAATACATATAAAAACTTAACCGATTTTTAAAAAGAACGGAAGATCTCCGAATAAATCGTTTGAAAATAATTATTTTGTCGCATGTCGTGCTTCGCGTGATTTTAATAAATGAATTTATTATGTACGATAAAGTGAATAAGAAAGAACGTAATCGTCGCATTGTCGTTTTTATCGAATCAGTTCTGTTGTTTTTCTTTTTTTTTTTTTTTTTTGATGAGACATACGCGACACGTAACGCGCGAACGTTGTAGAGAGTGAAATTGCAGCTTAGATCCGGTGACATAGAATTTGTTTACCGTTAGATCGTTCCTATCGACTGATGTCACGATCGAGATGAATAGACCCGAATGATTAGCTAGTCGAAATTCGTAAAATTGACCCAAATTCGTATCTCTCTCTCTCTCTCTCTCTCTCTCTCTCTCTCTCTCTCTCTCTCTCTCTCTCTCTCTTTTTGGATAGACCCGGTAGAAAATGTATTGAAAAATTTTAAGAACCAACTTGTGACGTGTCGTCGTCTAACGGTGTCTATTTTTGTAACGAGCCGCCAAATTAGGCACAGGCCACGGTAATAGTACTGTTATTCTCAAATTCGTTAGGAGAGAGAGAGAGAGAGAGAGAGAGAGACAACGTAGGTAGACTCAATTTTCAAGGTCAAAGTCGAATCTCGTACGTATGTACGTTAATCGGGGTCGCACGTAGAGACGAGAACTCGTTCTCCGCTTATTCTTATTTTATCGTTCCTTCCTTCTTTTTTTCTTCCCAATATTCCACCTCCCTCGTCCTTCCCTTCCGCGATTCTCGAAAGGACGCAAGATTTAAATTTCTACTCGTAAAAAAAAAAAAAATCGTACGTGATAACGAGATTTTTCTTTTCTTTTCTTTTTTTTTTTTTTTTTTTATTAAGGATTGGGCGAGGGGCTGCGGGGACGGTGGGACGGGCGGGTGTGGGGTCAGGGGGTGGTTCGAAACGAACGGCAATGATATTTATTTATATTGTCGTAGATTGGATAAAGTTGGATGGATTCACGGTCGAAGAAATTCCATGAAGAAATTCAATTCAACGTTTTAGCGAGAGCTCTCGCCGAGAGTTAGTTAGAAAGGCGTCAGGGAGACTAAGTGGCTCCCCGAGGAAAGTTAGAAGAAGAAAATAGTTGTGTGTGAGATAAGACCGCTTAATGTCGATGCATTACATTCGCAAACCCGAGTTGGAATATTACGATGGGAGCGCGTGAAAGTTGGGCTCGTTTTGCCAGGAAGCCAAAGACGACGACGACTAAGACGACGACTAAGACGACGTTCGTCGTTCCGTTCCGTTCCGTTCCGTTTCGTTTCGTTTCGTTTAGTTTAATTTAGTTTCGTATTTTCTTCAACTTTTCATTGCCCTTATCGTATATCTTTTTACTTCAATTAACGAGACAATGTCAAAAAAAAAAAAGAGAGAGAGAGAGAGAGAACAAAAAATTTATTAATTTTTCGGTCACTAGCGCCTTCATCGAAATCTTGTAATAACGTTAAATTACATTTTGTATTCATTCGAAAAAAAATTTCAAATAATATATTGTTCAAATTAATATTAATTTGATGACAATCGAAAATATTTTATGTATAGAATGTATTATAATTTTGATGTTATCATAAAAGTTTATTTCTTTTTTATTTTTTTGTTTGTATATTTCATACGATATAATTTAATTAAAATATATATATATATATATATATATATATATATATATATATACATATATAATATTTAGATACATTATATTTTAATTATCGTGATATCTTATATATGTATTTTCTGTTAAAATTTGGATTACTTCTTCTTCTTTTTAATTTTGTCCTATTTATTAATATACTGTAGACACATACACACACACACACACACATACGAACGTATACCCGCATAGTTATATATCGAAAGAATTATTAAGTAAATTATTAAAATTAAAATTAAAAAAAAAAGAAAAATAAAGAAACTAAGGAAAAAAATAATCAGAAACTTATAACTTTATCAAATTCAATTTCTTTCCCTACCATAACTCTGAAGAGATTTTCAAACAATGTTAATCTGATTTCAGAGATAAGCGACGAATTTCGATCACTTTTATCTTAAGATTTTTGAAAACTATAACGAAATTTGTTTTAATGAAAGATTATCATACTTTAAATTCAATCGATTAACTACTCAAAAATATGAAGTCATTATTTTGATGACAATCGTACGTATCGATTTTTACACGATGTTATAACGAACAGGGTATGCGTGTAAATAATATAATCGTAAAAAAGAACGTTACAAATACTCGTAAGATATTTTATGTTCTAACTCGTTTCGAAGGAAATAAATGTTTATACATATGTATGACATATCTTATTACCCGGAGCAAACGTTAAATATGAGAAGATAATATATTATCTACGTTCTTTCGCAGCGAACGTGTTAACATACATTAGCATAGTCAAGTAAAGGTATACTTTTAACTTTCTATTACACAATTCTTTTTTTTTTTCATTTCGTTTATTAATAAAATTTCTTCGCAATTTCGTCTCGTTTATTTATCGTCGATACAAATATATGCATATAGAAATAATCGTAATACACATTATGATGTGCGATAAGATCTTTATAATTTTTTTTATCATTGTGTTAAATTTTTTTTATATATATATATACATGTATAGTAATATTAAAATAACGATTAAAAAGATTGACACTAATCAGATAATCAATCTTACGATTAAATGCCGTTATTCTAATGTAGAACGATATGAATTTCAGGATTATTTTCCTGATATTAGATAGATTGATAGATAGATAGAGAAGAAATCTGTATTACGAACACGCATATCTTGCGTTTGAGTATAATTTCGAATAAAAAGTTACCATATAAAATTTTATATAAATTTGCTTATTACACACACACACACACACACACACACACACACACACACACACACACACACACACACACACACATATATATATTTATATGTATGCATATATACATACAAATCAAATAATTTTAATTAAACGAAAAAAAATAATTTCAATAAATTTCAAGGAAAAAATAAACAAACGTTCGAACAGCATCGAAATAAAATTATTTATCATGTATCAAATAATATTTATTTCAACGAATTAATAATATAATAAAATCATTCATATTAAATATATATTAATATATATATATATATATTAATTGAAAAAACATTAAATATTAGATATTAAAGGTATAATTCGAAACGTAATAAGATATCGTTACCTACGACGCTAATCGCATTGTCAATCTTACGATTAGATTCCGTTATTCTTATGCGGAACGATATGGTATTTTAGGATCATTCCTCGTGATATTAAACGAATAGTTAGAGATGTTACTGACGAGTACGCGGTATCACTCGTTTTCTCGGAGAGAAAATCTAACGGTAACTACAAACGAAGGAGAGGTTTGCATCCTTGCTCTCGCGCTCCCGTATGTGTCTCTATGCACATACATAAATACATATATAAATACATACATACATCGCGTCTACGATATATTACGTCCTCTCGTTTCGTAATCTACCGTCAGTCCGTTTCATAACTGCAACGGATAGCGGTACACGATTAGCCGTGTCGTACAAATGAATCTGGCCGAACGACGCGGGAGATTCAAATTTTCCCGCGGCGCTTCGATTATCGTAAGATCGCCGTTAGAACGCGTCTAACGATTTACTTTATAAACGACATCGTTGAATCTTTAGAGGACTGGTCTTATCTCTTTAAAAAAAAAAAAAAAAAAAGAAAAAAAATGATAATATTATCTAATCGTACGACTTTTAAGGATTCCCTCAATGAAATAATAACGTAATAATATCGATTGTTATATAACCCGTGTCTCTTGTTTTCTTTTTCTTGTTTTTTTTTTTTTTTATTTTAATATTGCACGTCAAATATTTAATCATTATCGATTTTTATTAACGATACGCAAAAGGATTTATGTATAATATTAAATTATGCCTTACAAAATTATTCATACGAAACGGCTTGATTGCTCGAAGTTTAAAGAAACGTCAATAGTAATATTCATACGAAACAATAATAACGTTCAAATTAAATGAATTAATGTATCAATACGAATGTACGAAGATGGCCCGCGTCACTTTCAATCGTAGATTTATTTACGTCGTAATTTCGATTATAACATGAATTGAAAAGAAAAAAAAAAGAAAAAGAAAAAAAAAAAAGAAGTTAAAAAGTTAAAAGTAAAAGAATAAAATTCGTTGTGAATAAAGGTGGATAGCGAAGTACGATACTCAAACATGATTTGTTATATAAATTTCGATCCGATGTGTCACGAATACAATTCGATTGTAAAAAATATTTCAAATGCAAAATATACGAATTCTTAAAAAATAAATTGATTTCTATCGACGATAAAAGAACGATCGTATTAATTTCAATTAGAAAGATATACAACAGATAATTTTATATACGATTAAAAGTATAATTCTCTCTGTCTATCTCTCTCACTCTATTAACTATGATTGCATCAATTATTCCAACTGAAAATTTATATCCTAAATATCCAAAAATACTTTGATCGCTTTGCAAAATCGTTTTCTCATGGTTCCTGCATTTCGAAATCAAACTATTGAATGAAATAGTGAGTGAGTGAGAGAGAGAGAGAGAGAGAGAGAGAGAGAGAGATAAAGATCCTTGAACAGTTTGCCGAGAAGTACAAGTTCAATGTAAGTTTCTCATGACGTTGGTCTTTGAGATATTAGAAGGAGAGAAGGTTATATAGTTGAAACTTGACGATGTTAGAGAAGGGGGAAGGGTAGGAGGGTAGGGGGACGTTGACCGCCATAATTTGCCAGAGTCAAGCGCACTTTCACGTTACGTCCGTCCTGTCCTTTCTTTCTCTTCCCCCTCCCACATCTATCCCACACCATTTTCACCCCACTTCTCAACGTCCATTTCTCTCTCTCTCTCTCTCTCTCTCTCTCTCTCTTTCTTTCTGATTCTCTAGCTGGTACAAAGAAAGTGTACATGTAACGCTTACATGACGAGGAGGATCGACGTAACACGCACACACGTATGCACGTTGAACGATTCAATCCTTTCGATCGAATCGGTGAGTATATCGTTACATATTCGATCAATCGCATCGGCCTATCGATAAATTTCGTATTCATTTTCTCATTGTCAATGTCGTCGAATATATATATATATATATATATATATATATGTAGTTACTGTGTGTTTGTATAAAAAAATGAAAACGAAGGAAGAAAAAAGAAATGAAAAAAAAATAAGAAAAGGTATTATACATTATTTTAGATACATAGATACGTAGATACGTAGATATTGCAGCAAGATTTATTAATCCAATTTATATTGAGGAAATAATAATAATAATAATAATAATAATAATAATAATAATAACAATAATAAAGATATCGCTTGATAGTGCGTGTACCTTATTGTTTAATTAATATACGCGGAAGCGATGTAGATAATGTTTTACTATTATTAAATAACTTAGAAAATAATTAGCAAGAGTATAATAAATAATCGGTCGATATCAAAGATGATAATAATAACAGATTATTTATATTGCGAAGAATTTTCTTTCGTAATATCAAGAAGTTACGAATTTCGTTATTATCATTTGTATTATTGATCGATTAATTAATCGTTCGTCTAATTATACATTCACCTTACATTGGACGTATAAATTAATTATTTAAAGAAGGATTATTATTATTCTAAATTAAAAAAGAAAAAGAAAGGAAGATAAAAAGAAACGAAGAAAAGAAGAACATTCCATTCAAGATTCTTTTATTTCCATAAAACCAAAAATAACGGAGTTATTCAGGTGGCCTGCTTTAAATGCCTCATCGTATACATACCTATATATATATATATATATATATATATATATATATATATATATATATATATATATTTATATATTTACGACTTATATAATTGAAATATGAAGTATATACCAAGTTATGTTTAGAAACGAAAGGTACATCTAATTTCTCTTAATTAATCAAACAGTCCGATCAAGAATTCTCTCTCTCTCTCTCTCTCTCTCTCTCTCTCTCTCTGTCTCTGTCTCTCTGTCCCTCTGTCTCGCTCTCTCACCCTTTCATTTGCGTCTTAATTACCATGACCCTCAGTTCCCTTCGTCGAACTTCTATTTACACGAGATTCGAAGAGAACGTTAATTACGGAACGCCGTTTCAGTGAAATCACGATGAAACAAGTTTAGAAATTCTCTGATCGATCTATATCGATCGTCTTGCCATCGTTTCCTCGTAGTGTTCAGTGTCTTTCTTTTTTTTTTCTTCACATATATTTAGCGATGAAAGGGTCGCTACTACTATTTTTGTTTTCTTAATTCTGGCATCCGATGTACTATATTAATCTATATGGTCTATATAGTCTGTACGATAATCTATACATAAAAATGTATTTATCGATTAAGTATTTGCGTTAAAAGGTCGACACGTACTTATTTACTTACTTAGGTACTTAATGTACGTACGTATATACGTACGTATGTATATGTGTATGTATGCATTTGTGTATGTACGTATTTATGTATGTAGAAATAACTTGACGAGAAAATGTATTCGTTAACAGTTATTAATGACAACGACCTCTCCTTTTCTCTCTCTCTCTCTCTCTCTCTCTCTCTCTCTCTCTCTCTCTCTCTCTCTCTCTTCTTATCTTCGAGCAATGATCATAAAGATAAATCAAGTTACCATACATCTCTAATTATGCGTAAAGAAAATGCAACGCGTATATATTTTCTCATTCGTTTTTTATTCTGCACTTCGATTACTTTCGACCATATGCATTAATTAATTTTCAACGTAAATTGTGCGTCGTTAATTATTTTTTCCTTTTCTTTTTTTTCTTTTAACATTTACTCACAATTTCTCAATTCGCAATTTCGTTAATATCGGAAACGAGGTCACGCGGTTAGAAATTATGTCACTAGTACACACACTACGTCAGATTCATTTCGTAAGATACCTAAGATATTTTTTGTTTTCAAGAAGGTTTAAAAACATTAGAATCGAATTAGACGTTCATTAGAATATTTTTCTTTTTCTTTTTTTTTTTTTTTCTAAAATTACAATCATCCTTTCGTTCATTCATTTCTAATATACATTTAAATATATGCTCGCGCGCACAAATCACGATGCATCAGTATATAACATAGAATTGCGTTATAGGATCGCATTATATTGCATTTATAAAATTTTTCTTGGAATTGCATTTATATATTACACATTGCACTTATAAAATTTCTCCGATAAATTAGTTTTTACAGAGAGCTCAAAAAATTATCATTCCTTTTTTTTTCCTTCGTATTAACCTATGCAATTTAATTAATTTGCAATTTCGTATTTTCATTCGATCAATACGAAACTTTTAACGAAAGACATTACAGACGAAATACAGTGAGCTTGAGTGAAGAAAAGAAAAGAAAAGAAAAGAAAAGAAAAGAAAAGAAAGGAACAAAAAAATAGAAGAAAAAAATCTACAATATTTTCATTAATTTTCATAATTCAATTGTAGACCAAAAGTATAACATTTATAAACGAAAGTTCATACGTGATTAATTCAAGATATCTTCGTTTAAAGGACAAATTTTACATTTCACGAAAAATCTCTAAACTTCACTCCAATTCGACTTTTGTAATATTCTTCGAAGTTATTGTTTCGTGAGGAGAGATAAAGAAAAAACAAAACAAAAAAAGAAAGAAAGGTATCATATCTTTTACAAAAAAAAAATCTCTCTCTCTCTTTCTCTCTCTCTCTTGATCGTAATCACTCGAATAATTTCGCATTGATACGAGTGACGATCGTTGATTTCGAGATGTCAGATCAGTTCGAAGACAAAGAACGACACGATGAGAAAAGATCGGTTGTGACGTAGTCGCTCGCTCCCTCGATCTCCTCCGGTCGACATTTTCAGAAACGTAGCGGTCTGCTCCACTTTGGTATTTTTAAACCTCGCGCCTTCCCTATCCCCTCTAACCACCCCTCCTCCTTACTCCCACCCTCCCATCCTACCGACCAACCATCCGACCGACCATTCCAACTCCTACCATTTCCATCCATGTTCTCTTTGCCTCTCTCCTTTTTCCAGCCATTACCTCGCAATGTTTTCTTTCGGTCTACTTTCCGTGTCGCGAAGCGTTCTCTCATTCTCCTCTACGAAGTCGCACACGGTGGGGGATCCTCCGGTAAATATTTACAGTTAACATCGTTACATAATAAACGTATAGACGATCTCCGTGAAGCCGCTTTCACGGGCCAGTGGATCGCGACGGCTCAAGGCTTCCATCGGCCTTCTTTCTCTCTCTCTCTCTCTCTCTCTCTCTCTCTCTCTCTCTCTCTCTCTCTCTCTTCATCATTCTGTTTCTTTATTTCTTTCTTTCTTTCTACGATATGACCGGCAATGGTCGGTTACGTTGTTACAGAATTGAGGTCAGAGCTTTCGAGTAAGAAATTTTCATGCAGAAATGTCAAACGTATCGTAAAAATTGATATATATATATATATATATATATATATATATATATATGTCGTAGGGAGATATATATATGTATATATATATACATGGTAATATAACAGATCATATAGGAAGAATTATATAGTAAGTTACTTGTAATAATTAACTCGAAAGTGATTAATTACTTTGAGAGAAATTAATGTGATAATACAATTAATTTTAAGAATTATAAAAATCGAATATATATATATACGTTTCCTTTTCTTTTTTGACGTTCTTATCAAGCAAACTATATCGACTTATGTATATCTTATATCATAATATTATACACGCTATACCCACTATATATAGTTTTAGATTGAAGAAATGGAGAATAAGAGAAATCAACGTTGTGCAGGATCTAGATCATAAGTTAAGAGAGAAAAATGAATTTTAACAACGATGAGAAATGAAAAAATATATGTATATATATATATAGTTTAATTTGATTTCTTTTTTCTTATTAATTATCAAACGAATTACGTCGACTTTTGTTCGCCTTATAATATGATACATATTATATATTGTATACTATATATCTTTAGACTTAACTAAGAGAGAGAGAGAGAGAGAGATTGACGCACTATACCGAAGACACATGCCATCAAATAAAATGAAAATTATGTTAAATTAATTTTATCAACGATGAAAAATACGACTATGTTTCTCCCCTCTTTTCGTTTTTATTTTCTCTTTCTTTATCTT
The DNA here is from genome assembly GCA_918808275.2 of Dolichovespula sylvestris. Taxonomy (NCBI): domain Eukaryota; kingdom Metazoa; phylum Arthropoda; class Insecta; order Hymenoptera; family Vespidae; genus Dolichovespula; species Dolichovespula sylvestris. The sequence goes on from OU964975.1 coordinate 3,759,511, forward strand.
TCGTCTTTTTCTGAAATCCTTCAACTATGACTCCAACAAACGAACCAATAATACCGATCCGATCTTTCGACGATTCTCGTTAAATATCGTAACTAACGTTTCTACAAATGGGATTATATCGGGAGATTCGAAAAGTATCAAAAAAGAAAAAAGAATTAAAGAAAGGAAAAACGGTAAAAAAAAAAAAAAAAAAAAAAAGAAGAAAGAAAAGATGAAATATATCGCAATTCCAAACGTCGATTTCTTTTTAATGCGAGGATATTATGAACGACGTGTGTAATAAACGTTTGAAAATTTGCAATTACAAACATCTCGATATAGGAATCGAAGGTGAACGTGATTCGTGATACCTATGCGTTTTGAGTTATTTGGCATTGAAGGTGGCTCGCCATGAAAGGAGTTCAACCTGGGCGGGGAATAATAAAGCCAGGTGTTGTTCATACCGCTTTCGAAGGAACGAAAACGTTAGTTCAATGATGTATGTATGTATGTATGTATGTATATATGTATATGTGTATGTATGTACGTACATATATTGTACGTACGCGTGAGTACAGGCGATATCGTTACGGATCGTATTGTGGTGATAGACGGTATTTATAGCTTGTTTCGAGGGTAGCTGTTGGAGGCGGGGATGAGGCGGGGACGGGAGGTTGGGAGCGAGCAAAAAGAAAAACAACGGAACGACAAAAAAAAAAAAAAAGAAAAATAGAAAGAAAGAAAGAAAAAGAAATATTCTAACGTTACGTAACATTACCGATCGCATAACGCCTGTAAATCCTGTTATCTATGTACGTGCAACGTTGTGTAATTTTTATGCGGTGAACCGTAGAGAGAACATTTGATTTGCCTCCGTATCCTGCATTAGACACGTTTATACAGACAAGCGCGCGCGCGCGCATATAAGCACGAAACGATCGTGTAATCTAACGCGTTATGCCGTAATCCTTATCTATATAAGCACGATTTTCTATCATTGTCCTTTTATGCGCGATTTTCAATCCCCATCGGGATGACAAACATTTTTTTTTTTCATTTCAAATCGTCTCCTCTCTCTCTCTCTCTCTCTCTCTCTCTCTCTCTCTCTTTCAACAACGGATCGACATTTTTTCCATCTGTTTTTTCAACGTATTTTTATTATTACTATTATTATTATTATTATTATTATTATTATTATTATTATTATTATTATTATTATTGTTATTGTTATTATTATTATTATTATTATTATGTTGCGTTTTTCTAACGCACGTAAACGTCATAAGGTTATTCTTAGTCTTAAAATTGGGGTGGGGATGGAAGTGGTTTGCTTCTTTTAATTCTTTCCTTTATATATATATATATATATGTATGTATGTATGTATGTATAAATTTTTAAAATAATATATATATATATAGAGAGAGAGAAAGAAACGGTAAAAATACGGTTAATGAGAGACATACGATTCTAACGAGCACTCAAGATATCCGACTAATAAGTAATTTCTATTTAGCACTTAATGCTAAATTGCTAATCATGATATATTTCCTTTTCCTTTGTTTCAATTTTGTTCCTTCTCTTTCTTCTCTTTCTTTTCTTCACATTGTTCCGTACTTCAAGGCTTATTATAACAATTGGTCGGTAATTCATTAATTTACCTTAAAACTCGATAATTATCAAATGAAAATTGGCTGCAATTAATTCACCGCGTGTTTGATTTTTTTTTTCTTCTTATCCTTGTTCTTTTTCCTGTATTTTTTTGTTTCTTTTTTCAAATGAGATTAACGTTGAACGATCTCGAAGAAGATCTACGAATAAATTATAACGGAATTTGATAAGTGAATTACATATCACTATTATGTTCAAATTCAACAAACATACAAACGTTCAGTCTCTAACTCGTAATCGTCGTTAAATCATCGTCATTATCATCATCATCATCATTATTATTATTGTAATCGTAACAATAATCGTTATTATCGTTATTATCAATACTAGTATTGCCATAAGTAGTGGTATTATCGTTATCGTTATTATAGAATTATTGTCAATATTATTAATATCATTAGTTAGTACTCACCAGCGTGTGTAATAACTAATCACACCGATGATTAATATCTAAATAATCTAATCATTAGGGCTAATGATTACTCGTCATAAATTGTTAACCTTTAGCTCGTTCGTAGAATCTCTATCTAATCGTTTCAAATTTCGAAATAAGGTTTACGATATTGCGAGATTACAAAATATATTGTAAATATTTTAAGTATTACATGCGTTTACGTATTCATTACGAAAGAAAACTTATACAATTAATTATATATATCTCATTACACGTGTGTCGGTCTCTCTCTCTGTGTGTGTATTCATGAATCTATCTGTCCGGTTTGTAATAAAATATTTCAATTTTTTATTTTGATTATAAATGATTATCATTTTTTAACGCATGCGTAAGTATGTATGTGTGTGTGTGTGTGTGTGCGTGTGTGTGTGTCTGTGTAAAAAAAATTCCAAAGAAACAGTGAATAGCCAAATTAATAACTATATATATCCAAAGATTAGTATCTATAAGAAACTTAAAGATATAGCTAAAAAAACAAAAAAGAAAATATCAGCATAAAGATCTTGATTTTCGAAATGAAATTAATATTACATTAATTACCGTCAATTCTCATGTAACGCTAATCGATTTCTAAACGTAATCAATAAAGGCTGCTATTCATATACAAACAACACACCTTTCGTATTTTAAACGCGATATATCGATATTGATAACAAAACATCGATGCAAGTAAATATAAGTAACGGCGCACTAATCAATCTCCCTCAACTTAATCATCATCAATACTCGATCGAAATAAAACGGTCCGTTCGTAAAAATATTCTAATCGTTCGTTATACAAAGCACGTATCATTGATTATTAACGATACCGATCAAATAAATAAATAAATATATCGATTAATCAATTAAATGCAATACAATATAAATACGAAAATGATCAATAAACGTAAAAAAAAAAAAAAAAAAACTATTAATAAAAATGATTACCCGTATCGAGACGGATTATAATGACTGCGATAAATCTAAAGGTACGCTTTAGGGCGATAAGTTAAAGGGAGAAAAAGAAAAGGAGAACGTGATCAAAAGAGAAAGAGAAACAAGATGAGAAAAGAAAAAGAAATAGAAACAAAAAAAAAAAAAAAGAAACAAATAAAACGAAAAGGAAGGAAAGAAATCCATGGCGATTGACATAATTGGTATAGAATGACTCGGCTCGGTTCGGTAAGGTCAGGAAAATAAAGAAGTTCGATAAAAAGCAAGGAATAGAGAGAAGGAGAGACAGACAGAGAGAGAGAGAGAGAGAGAGAGAGAGAATACGAATCACATCATGCCAATCGTCATCGGCAGCACACGGACGTTATCGTTTACCTATCTCCCGTCTGTTCGGCCGTCAGTGGCTTTCCGCATTTCGATTATCCGTTCTTGGCGGAAGTATCTAGCGGAATCCTTATACCAACCGCTGGCATTGCTCTTACGGTGACTAAACCTCTAATCGCTTCCCGATAGTTTACATAACGTTCTTCGTGTTCAAGGATCTCTCTTCTCGGCCGTTACGAACGCCCGTCAAACGATACCATTTGTCTCTATACGTGCAAAGCTATGCGAGACCTCTCTCTCTCTCTCTATCTCTATCTTTATCTCTGTCTATCTATCTATCTATCTCTATCTTTCTATATCTCTATCTTTCTGTCTCTATCTTTCTCTTATAAAAGAGAAGGAAATGTATCTCCAACTCGTCCTCTCTCTCTCTCTCTCTCTCTCTCTTTCTATCTCTCTAGTTCTCTCTTTCTCTCTTTCTCTCTTTCTCTCTCTCTCTCTCTCTCTCTCTCTCTCTCTCTCTCTCTCTTCGTCTCCTTCTGTTGGCGATCCAACTACGCAACGTTATGTACCGCGTTACGTATACGGTTGCTACGACCTTGCGTACCTGAAATTTATTGCATCGGATAAAAGCTCGATCGCGGTATAACGATCAACCACCAAGCCGACGGTATCATTATTATTTTTTAGAGAAAAGCAAAGTTTTTCCTTTTTTTCATTTTTTTCTTCTTTTCTTTTTCCCCCGGTATCGGTAACGAACGAACGACCGACCGACCGACCGACCGACCGTCGATCCTCTTCGATGGATCGATCGACTTTACAACTGTACGTACGAACGATTTCGTTATTTCCAAGATAATACGGATAATAACGTTGTTCGTAATATTCGTCGATCATCGAATTGGATCGAATAAATTATCGTTATGTTTGTTATGCGATAAGGATTTAACTTTCGTAATGCACGAAAATCTGTAATAGTATCGATGAAAATCTCGTGACATTCATGATGGTACGGATAAAACGTACGTTAAGGACGGACGTGTTACATCGTGACGATCATTCATGAGATTTTCCTCATAATGGTAACACATAAATGTCTTCCTCGTACGTTTATCATCGTTTTAAAACGTTCATATTTTATATAGTGGATACATACATATATATATATATATATATATATATATATATATATATATATATTCACGAATTATACAGAATTTGTTAAGTCGACAGGAAACGTAATCTGATAAAAAAAAAATAAATAAATAAATAAAATGAAAACAAAAAAGGAAGGAAGGAAGGAAAAGAAAAAATAAATATAATAAAAAATTTCTATCACATAGATTATAACATAAAGTTACATCGTATACATATAAATATATATATATATATATATATATATATACATACATATATGTACATACGTTACGTTAATTTAAATTCGATGGACGTTCATTTATACAAGGTTATTATTATTAATCAAATAGTAAAACATTTCAAAGTTGTAACATTGAGTTGATCGATCGAATAACAAATCTAATTGTTTTATTTATAAAAATGAAGAAACCGGTGGATCTGTTGTCGTTAGTCGTCCTCGTCGCGCGCCAATGATCAAGGATCTAACAGCCATGGTACTTTCGTAAGCGATCCTCGTCTTCTTACGTCGCGAGTCGCGTTCGCGAGTTAACTATCCCGGTAACCGATAAATCGCGATTGGCCTTGATTCGAGAGGCACGACGACGTCGTGAGGCACAGCAATCGAGAAATCGTATATGGGGAGAGGAAGGGGGGAGGGGGCGAAGGTGGTGGAGGAGGAAGGCGGCGGGCGTTGTTAGCGATTGTAATAACAACTGAACAATTCTAACGGTCTTATAATGTATGTGTGTCTGTATTAATATGTGTTAGTGTTAGTGTGCGTATACTCTGTATTATATCAGGTCGATCGTTGAGTCGATAGTTGTGAGTCGATTGAGTTTGATCGTAACGGAGCCAACACCGGTTTTTGAACTTCGATGAACCATACGATATTTCATTTTGATGAACGCCCGTTCGTAAACCGTATTCGATTCTAAAACGGATTACGTTATTCAATTTTCGTGAAAAATATAATTATATGTAATCCGTAGATATTTGTATCTCGGTCAAATTCATATTCGAATTATTAGAGTAAGTAGGTGGTTTTAATAATCAATGACGAATTGGAACGAAGTCGAATGATTTATGATATGTAATCGATGGTTGTTGAATCATTATTTACCTTCACCCTTCTACACTATATTTTATATATATTTATATTAATTATATATTTAATATAATTAATATAAAATTATGTACATATATATATATATATATAAAATATTGTGTTCTAGTATAAAACTCTATTTACATAGAACGGTACAAAAAATTCCACGTTCTGAAAGGATTATATATATAATATTACCTATCCTAGCATACTGTTGTTTATTTGGTTAAGGAATATCGAAAATATCGACATTACTTATTGGCCAATCTATGTATTATCTACTTTTTAATATTCGAACAAAAAAAAATACATACATATATATATATATATATATATATATATATATATTCGTTCTTGTAGAAGATATTCTCTATGTAACACCATAAAAAAACAAGAGTCGCATATACAACATTAACCCATTCTAGTTTAACTCTTACTTATTTACTCGCGAAATATTGAAAATCTCGTTATTATTAATTGACCGATCGATATGGCCAATTAACAATGCATTATCGTTTTGTCGTACGAAAAATGTGTTAACCTTCTAGAAAACGTTGAAAATATTTTCGTTTTACAGGACGTATTACATCTATAACATTACCTACCTACATAAATACGTACGTACATAAATATATACATACACACATTGAACGTATTACATTTGGATCGATATCTCGGTAATATTCAAGAGAATGATTTTCATTATTATCAGGAAAGGTCGACGACGACGATGAAAACGTCGTGATAAGAAGTAATTCGCGAGGGCGTATTAGCACACGGTTAGATTACGTGTTCAGAGCCGTAGAACGAGCAAGTTTGCCACGCAACGAGGCCTTTTCTGGGCTCTCACCAACACACACACACACACACATATATATATATATATATACATATATACATACACATATATATGTAGATACACGTACATATACCACTTTGGCTGGATCTGGGTCAATAGGTCACACGAGCGAGTTTCCCGTTTGCCCTCGGACGCGCGCTCGCTAAGCTATTATAGTTATCGTATATATCGTATTTTGTGAACGTCACGGGTCTTGCTTTCGTTCGAGATAAGGAATTGTCTACTTCTTCTTCTTATATTCTTTTTCTTCCTCTTCCTCTTTTTCCTTTTCTCTTCTCTCCTCCCCTTCCCTTTTTTCCACCCCTCTTCTCTATTCTTTAGCACGAGCGAACGTTTTCCTTCTTTCTTTTTTTCTTTTCCTTTTCCTTTCTGCATCTTCGTCCTTGACAAACGAAACGAGAGAACAAGTGGGGAAAAAGATCGAGAGCGAGTTTCGACGAGGAAAAATTAAAAACAAAAAAAAAAAAAAGAGAAAGGAAAAAAAAAGGGAACGATTTTTCCTACAACACCAATTTCGTGGAAACTTCCCAAGAAGAGATCCGAGTTTTTCTAATAACAAGTTGCCGCAAAACTTGCAATGAATTACGACGACTTATACGTATGTACTTATGTATGTATCTGTGTGTGCGTGTAAGTACGCGCATAATATATCCTTGTACGCTTTTAAAATAATCTATCAAAGATTAGAGTCCTTGTCGGGAATGGATTAGCGAAGACATTGAAACGTTTACGTTCTTCTCAATGCTTTCCTACTTACTTTGTTATATCTAATACGATATATATATATATATATATATATATATATATATATATATATATA
>OU964975.1:3769290-3784290 GCA_918808275.2 Dolichovespula sylvestris
TTTTTTTTTTTTAATTTTATTTTTATTTATTTATTTTTAATTTTTTTTTTTTTTTTCATTTAAGTAACACCACTTTAAGTGACGCGAATTTTTCTAACACGGGTTTCGTGACACAGCGCGAACTCCCTTGGAAATTTTCACAATCGCTTGTTCTAACACGTTACTCCTTAGAAAACTATTTCAATGGGATACCATAGTATATGAAGATTTTTTTCGTGTAACATATGATTATACGATAATGTCCTAATTATACAAAAAATAAAATACTCGTATATTTACTAGCAGGAGCTTGAGTTATTTTTAAAGGTATTAACAATTCTTTATTCTCGCGAGATCTTTTCAACTAATTTCGTTCGGATTTTAAAGTTACAGGACTACGAACTTTTGAGTCACCCTGTATATACCCACACACACACACACGCCTATATATATGAATAGATATGTCGATTAATGGAAAATAGTTTGTACGTGCTCGAATACTAGTATCAATTAGTTATTATATATATATATATATATATATATATATATATATATATATATATATATATAATACCTAAACTAATTTTTAAAGACGAGTAACCATAATCTCGACGCACATTACGTCCCCTAACAAGACGTATTACGAGGGGCGTAATATATTCTCAACAATTCTAGCACACTCTTCAGTGATTTTCATCTCTTTATATTGTTCATGCTAAACGTACCGACTACACTATCACGAATCTTATACGACTGTCAGAATTTCAGTTAGAAGAAAGAGAGATAGATAGATCGATAGATGGATAGATAGAGAAAGAGAGAGAGAGAAAGAGAGAGAGAGAGAGAGAAAGAGAATTCACCGTTAGTCATCGTACTCGGGCTAAATGTTAGAATCGAGAAAACGGTTAGACCTCGATCTTTTCTTCCTCGAATGTGAGATGTAAATACATACATACATACATACATACATACATACATACATACATACATACATACATACATACATACATACACACATATATATATTTATATGTATATATATATATATATCAAGTTTACACGTAGCATACATATATATGAATGAACGCATATATACATGTGTGTTGGTGTGTGTGTGTGTGCATGTGTACCTGATAATTACTAATTCAATAGAAATAATTTTCTATAATTTTATTCGGTATCGTACAAAAATTATTTCAACGTATTAGTTCTACAAAAATAAATAACAATATATATTCGAGATGTATGATGATTAATATGTGTGTGTGTGTGTGAAACTTCGAGTACGAATGAATAAATTGAAAACAAAAAAAAAGAATAAAGAAAGAACCACGCGATAAAGATATACGTACGAATCAATAGAAAATTACCTGTTCTCTTACATAATATCCGGCTATGCGAGTTTTAGTTTACTTAAAAACTTGTCAAAAAAAAACAATAAAAAAGAAATAATGGGTCTTTATGACTCTTTATGACTCTTAGTGACTCTTTATTATCTGTATTATATATGTACATTTATAATATTTTTTTACACTATACTGTTATTATATTATATTATATATGTGTATACACACACACATATATATATATAATATTATTATGTAATATTTCTTTGCAATCAATCTATTATTATTACGCCATGATTATTATCAACATTTATATACTTGTGTATACTTCAATTCGTCCCTCCTCCCCACCCCAATAATATTTATACACTAATTTATAGAATAATTTATATAAACTATTTATTATTTACATCATACACACACACACACAAACATATATATATATATATATATATATATATATATATATATTTGTCCTTATCAGATATACTTTTTCTTTATCTCTCGTATCATTCATAATCGCGTTAAATATAATTAATTATTATACGAATAATCCGATAACTATATGGGGCTTTGAAGGTTATGAGATTGTCCTAGTTTTTTTTTCCTTTCTTTTAAAAATCAATTTATCGCTTCACACACACACACACACACACACACATATATATATATATCCTTTGGCCCGGATACGGTCGACGACGTGCCACATCTCTTAGTCTTCGCCAGTAGCAAAAGGCGGGCGCGAACGAGCGCAAACGCGCGCGCGCGCACTATGTGGAGCAAAGGTGAGGCAGGGCCCCTCCCCTCCTCTCTTTTATAAAAGCATGCTCGTTCGGTAGCGGAGTCGCGAGAAAACCTTCCTTTCGGATCGTCCGTCGCTAACGTACATATGTACATAGTCAGATTACCGTTAAGCTACGCACTGATAGCTTCTTAAAAACCTGGCCGGTAACTTGAGCGCATCGATTGTCGTTCCATATAGATATAATAGAAGATACTACTCTCGTAATAATGTCGTGCGAATGATACATTAAAATAAAACCTATCGAATCGGTTCTTTAGTTCTAACGTTTATGTTATTACAATCGAATTCATAATATTTTTGCGAACGTAGCGACGAATTTTTTTTTTTCTTTCTTTTTTTTCTATTTTTTTTTTTTTTTTTCGTCTATTCATCGAAATAAAATTCGACGGACGTAAGTGTATCTAGATCACGTATTCCAAGAAGCGTCGAGGAAATGTCAAAAGCGTCGTTTCGTTTGTAACAAACAGGATACTGTCACAATAGAGACACAAAATGTCCGTCGTACTTTTTAATCATCGTTTTTCTCCAATATGCTACGTTTCAATTTGATTTTAAACAAAAAGAAGAAGAAGAAGAAGAAAGGAGAAAGAAAAGAAAAACGGAAAAACAAATGAACGATTCATTAGATTACAGAAATATAATATTTTCCCAATTTATATTCGCGATAACGCGTAACATTGTAAGAACGAATAAAACGTATATTTTTATAACAAGTGAGCTCTCAAGGGTATATAATCATGAAAATTACATGAGAATAAAAGAGAAGAATTAATGGTATTTGTTGTTTATCTCTTGTATTTTCTTGCTTATTTTTTTTTTTTTGTATTTTAACGTCAGGATACATCCCAATTACAAATTCAATCTATCCTTGAAAAGATTTAATTCGTTCAACGACTTCCCTTTCCGGTCATCGCACGAAAGATGGATACATATGATAGTTAGGGACAATGATCGCGAAAATTTATTCAAATAAGTTTTTAAGTTCATGGATCGTCGAATATTCGGTAGAACTACATGAGACTTGCACGTACATACATATTTTGCATAATACGTATATTATATATGTTTAAAATAATATGTGTATTGTACACACACACACACACACATTATATATATCCAAAAGATTTGACGATAATAGAAAAGGTTCAACGATCCGACATTATATACCATTACATATAATTTAATACATAATATTTTCAAATTATCATATATTAGATACGATTAGAAATTTTCGATGATAAAGCTAATATACCGGGGATAAGGAGATAGTTAAAACGAGAAGACTGTTATGGTGGTGATCGGCAGTGACCAGAATCATCACTTATTTTCTTTGCGGAGTTATGGTGATCATCGATTAAATAAAATTTACAAAATTAGACAATTACTATGACTTCGAGTCACTCGTTTTGCGTGTTTACGAATGGTATAATTTTGGAAGTAACACACAAATTAGTTAGCGAGATAAAAGCGTTGAATAAAAATAGCTTATGCTATTCAAACGTTATTAATTGTTATTACGGATAATCCTTCTATATGTATATTTAACACTGTTTTCGTTTAGCACGGTCTGTAAATTGTATGAGCGCTCGTATAACACGCTACTTTAAAAGAAATAAAAAATAAAAAAGAAGAAAAACCGTTTTTATAGACCACTTAAATTTAAGACATTTTTGTAGAGTACGAAAACGGAATTGGAAATTAGTGTTCTCAACAAAATTGTTTGAAACTATTTTTAAAATTTTTTCTACTACTATTATTATTATTATTATTATTATTATTATTATTATTATTATATATAATGCACATTTAAGTCACATTTTTAAAACAAAACAAACGTGAATATACAAACTTCATTGTACCTACTTTATTTTCTTTTTTTTTTTGGTTTTAAATAACATTTCAAATACAAACTAATAATAAAAATAAAATCATATATATATATATATATATATATATATCATTTTATATTTATTATTATTTCGTATTTGATATGTTATCAAAGGAAGCAAATAATAAACGAAGAATAAAAGGAAAAAGTAGAAAACGAAGAAGAAGAATAGATACGATAAAAATTTCCGTTCGCGTTTGTTTAAAAAGCGAGTTCGTTCAAGAAACATGACGAGCATTTTAAAAATTATTAAAAATCCGCGAACCATCCATCCTCCTCTTATCTTTCGTAACGAATCCATCACCTACCGTTTATTTATCGGAGTAATAACATTTTACGATCCGACGAGACAACGATAAAGGATTTTCGTGTTACGTTAGGGGCGGGGGGAGAGGAGGGAAGAGCGCTTACACATGACGACCTTAATTATTCCTACGAAACAAAAGAAAAGAGAGAGAGAGAGAGAGAAAGGAAGCAAAAAAGAAATAGTATAATTAAACAACGAGTCGGAATAATCAATTCTTTTTTTTTTTCCTTCTTTCTTCTTTTTCTCCTTTAATGGACACCCATATCCCGTGGAAGGCAGGGCGTGGGAGGGGTTTAAGGGGAAGGAGAAGCGGATGGGGTTGAGGTTGGACTGGGATATGGGGAGGGGCGGGGGGTTACGCGTGTGTAAGAATTCCTTAATAATAACAACGACGGACAAGCTCATTGAATTTCATGATACCCGTGAAATTTGGAAGATGGCAGATATCGTAACTATAGACGGTATTATATTCATTGAGGTTTATATTTCGCTTTAACCTTTTCCAGTCTGGACGTAACGGCGAACGGTTACCGTTAGCGATCACGACTTGTTCCGATTCATTACCGATCTTTCGGATCGATCGATACTCGATCCACTTCGTGTCTTATATATATATATATATATATATATATATATATATATATATATATATATATATATACATACATATATAAGATATATATATATATATATTCTCGCCCACACAAATTGTGTCTGCCTTTGATACGGTACCTACCTCACGCCGCCGACATAGCATGAGATCGAGACGAAGATAGGAAAGCACAAAGAGAAAGAGAGAGAGAGAGAGAGAGAGAGAGAGAGAGAATGGGGGAGGGAGAGAGAGAGAGAAAGAGACGAAGCATGAAAGGTGGGTCTCTCTAATTCCGTTATGGGTACTGCATTCTTTCATCTAACGGTGAAGTTCGGCAATAATTTCACTGTTAAGCTTACATCACGTTTCATAATATCTTTTTAGGATGTGTAAACGACTAATAATCCTAACGATACTCAAGATTTGCAGTTTCTTCTTCTTCTTTTTTATTTACTTGTTTATTTTATTTTATTTTGTTGTTGTTGTTGTTGTCGTTGTTGTTGTCGTTGAAGATATTCAATTCCTTTAATATGAAACTACGATCGTTATTCGTACGTTCGGTGAAATATATCGGATTATTATAAATTAAGAGTCAATCTAATATTATATATATATATATATATATATTTCTAGATTTTAGAATTATATATATATATACATATATATTTAATTATAATTGGAATAAGGAATGTTTCGAGATTTAACGTGTGAAATGATTTCAACTCCACGAAATAAAATGTACTAATCGATTAAATCGCAAGTATAGTGATCTTTAATATTTGAATCGATCCTTCTTTTTGTAAAAAAAAAAAAGAGAAATTATTAAAACCTACAGAAGCGGAGTTATGACTAAAGTTAATAATTGATGAGAATTCCAACGTGGCTTCAAAGAGAAGAACATCTGTTTGCAATAAGTATCTCAATTCAAAGCCTAAGTCTACCTAATGACCTCCTCCTAGGTTGTACGTGCGCGTTTCAATTCATCAAAAAAAAAAAAAAAAGAAAAGAAAAGAGAAAAAAATAATACAAACAATTTGATTATTACACTCCAATAGGTATAATAATAATAATATAATGGAAGTAATTTGATTAACGATATATATTAGAAAATTATATTCACTTATATAGTATATAAGGATAAGGATCGATGATCGAATGAATTAATTTCTCAACATTATTGATCGTCTATTTTGAACAAGATAAAAAGGAAAAGATGTATAAAAAAAAAAAAAGACAAAGAAGTCATCGCCGTTATCGACTTAATAGACACTATTTTAACGACCATTAATACATCATTAGGAAATGATTTACTCTTTTGCATCACACGGAGGATGACCATCTGTGTCTAGGCCTTTGTTGCTCGTTGCATCTCATATGAATGACCAGTGAACGTGTGTAACGTGTAGATTTACCTACTTTTACTTTACGCTTTGCATTGTTACGAAAAACAATTTAAAACAATCAATGATAAAATACATACACACACAAACACACACGCATATATATATATATACATGTATAATAATATTATATACAAGGTTTTTACGGAATACGTATGAAATATTTTAGGTATACTTTCCGGGAATAAAAACGCAGACGAACAGAAGGAAATAAAAGATTCGTACGAAAACGTAAAACGTGTCATTTGATTTCGTTCATACAAATCATAACCATCGTCGCCTTTTAACCCACGATTTTTTCTAAACGATTTTTTAATACACATACGCACATATTTATGTACGTATTGGGTCGTCCGGAAAAATTCGTGCCGATAATATTTTAATAATAATAATAATAATAATAATAATAACAATTTAATAAACGTATACTAAAATTTATATCTTCTGCGTTATCAAAATCGGCACGAATTTTGTAACACACTCATATATATATTTACACACACACACACACATATATATATATACATATGAGTGCGAATTTAATTCATTCTTGCAGCGTGTGGAAAGTCGATGAAAGAAAGATCGGGTACAGCGATGATGCACAACGAGAAGGAAGAAGAAGAAGAAGAAGAAGAAGAAGAAGAAGATGAAGAAGAAAGGAGGCTCGATATTTTTATCGGTGTCGTTCGACGCCCAAAAACGTACGTTTTTGTATTTTTTATTGTTTTCTTTCTTTCCTTTTTATTTTTGTTTTTAATTTTTCCCTTTTTTTTCGGGAGGGGAGGATTTTTTACCCCTTTCATTTTTCTTTCTCTCCTTTTTTTCTTCTTCTTCTTCTTCCTCTTCCTTTCACCAGCCAAGTTACGCTCGACAACGAGACATAACTCGTATATGGTACGTGCAAAAAGTAGAATATATATATGCCGTGTATAACGCCGAGAAGGAGGAGGAGGCAGGGAGGGTATGGGGGAGGGAGGGAGGGAGGGAGGGAGGGAGGGGGGAAAGAGGGCTAAGCGTAGGATAACTCAGTGGTAAAAATAATGTTTCGCGAACGTCATTAACGGCCGACGAAAATAAGGCTGCGAAAGTGCAGCTTGCTCAGGCAGTAAGGAAGAAAGGAAGAAAGAAAGGGTTGGTTATGTATGTAAACCGCCTATATATAGGGTGTACAAACTTGACACGTTATTAGTTTTATCTCGTAATTAGTTATTAGATATAGTAGTAAGTTATACCTTATATATATATATATATATATATATATATATATATATATATACACACACACACGCATAAAGTGGTTATATACATTAAAAATCTTCAACATTTAATATCAAGTTTTTGACAAAAAAAAAAAAAGTAAGAAAGAGAAGAAAAGGAAACGACGATAATAAAATCAATCGAGTAAAATCAAAACGTAAATTTGTCCTTTGGCCTTTTAAGATCGAAATTACTTTTTTGTTTTTTCAAAATTTCGACTAACTTCCATTTCATTTAAATTCATTTGACGATAATCTTTACTCCGCTTTATGTATCATTGACAAATAAGACGTTACGTCATTGTATGTTAAAGAAAGAACAAACGAAAAGGAAAAGAAAAGAAATTTAATTTCGTCGATATTGAAAGATTCATCGTGATCATACTTCTTGGCTATTTCGTTCAATAATTATTTCGTTCAAGAAAGTCGTGATTCAGTATGAACTTTCTCGAACTTAAAATTATACGAATTAATCGTGATCCTTGAAAGTCAGGATCGAGATGAGGATCAAGATCAGGATCAGGATGTAAGATAATAGCTCGTTATAAATTAGTAAAATAAATGATCAATGTCAGTACGAATAATTCAATGTCCAAATCGCTTTCGGTTTTGCCTCTGATTTTATATTACGAATATCGACGTGAACAATATTTAAAATTAAATCTCGAAATTATTACAACATATCATACAAACATTTTCGTCGTGAACACCGACAGACAGTTAATCCATTAATCGGTACGCAAGCTAAATCGTTTTTGTATCGGCACGTCGGCGTTTTGTTAAAACAAGGTATCGACTATTAATTAAAAAAAAAAAAAAAAAAGAAAAAAAGTAAAAGAAGCGATTAACAAATCATTGAAAGATATTGATATTGAAACGAAATGTACCAATCGTTTTCGTTATGGCAATGAATTGATTAATAAAATGCGAATCGCGTCGAGGTCACTTTCATACACCCTGTACATAAATACTTATGGTGTAAGAAAAGGTGGATCGTTGGGAGGGTTCGGGTGGTTGGGACGGTTTTGTTGGTTGGGAGCTTGGTGGAGGGGGTGGCGAGAGGGGAGGTGGCGGTGGTGAAGAAATCGCGGAGTGAGAAAACGCGGCCAAGACGGACGAACGAATGGACGGACGTTTGGATAAATCACGGTAAGCTTTGCCCTCTAAGACTCTTCTCCCCGATTTCTATTTCTCTTTTGGCAAAGCCAGACAAAAATCGTAAAAGAGTTGGAAGGGAACGAGGACGCCCACGGCGACGCGACGACGTCGTTGTCCTTTCTCTATCTCTCTCTCTCTCTCTCTCTCTCTCTCTCAATTTTACATGTTCTTTTTATCTTTTTCTCTTTCTGTGGATCCCAAAATTCAAAGCTCTTTCGTCGCGCTTTCCTCGGCCTCCAAAAAAAGAGAAACAGAGAGAGAGAGAGAGAGAGAGAGAGAGAGAGAGAGAGAGAGAGAGAGAGAGAGAGAGAGAGAGAGTGCGTGTGCGTGTGTGTGTGTGTTCTCTTTCTTTGTCTCCTTCGACTTTTCCACGTCATTGTTAACGTCGAACTTAACATCGACTTTTTTATTTTAAACCCATACAACGCGATAATTCATTTTTTGTACAAATTTACAGAAAAAAAAAAAAAAATATAGAAAGTAAAACGTATTGTATATTAATGGCCGTCGTAAGTATAAGTAAATAGATGTATGTGTAAGTAAGGCTTGTCCGAAAATTGATCTGTAATATTTCTCCGTATATTGTTGGATTACGGACGAAATGTTGAAATCGATCGTGCAATCGAGCGTAAGCTCGAAGTTCGTTCACTTGAAATTTTTATCAAGTCGAATACTTCGATAATTTAGATTTCGCTCGGAACGTTTATATGGTTTTTACGTTTGTTTGTTTGTTTGTTTGTTTTTCTACTTTTTTTTTTTTTTCTTTTCTTCAAATATATCGTTCAAATGATACCAGTTTAATCGTACAATCATATGAGATTATTGTTATCCTATGTGAGAAAGTATCGAGAGAATGATCCGGATACATCTGATAAGTGAATTAATGAAGTCAACGTAGATCATCATCTGATATAAAAGTAACGATAAAGTATACCGGTAAGTAACTGTCACCGATCGAATAATAATAATGGTAATAATAATAATGATAACGACAATGATGCGGATTAATATTTTATAGGCTTTTAATAGATGTTTATAGTTATTATCGTCGATTGTATCAAATCGTGTATGCATGCACGTACGTGCATATGCATGCACGTATATATAGTTATACAATGTGACCACGATAACATTAGCTTTTAATACGTCGGTAATAATAGTCCTCATTATCAACGACTCAGTTAGCTAGATTCCATTTGTTATTTTTTTTCTGTCGTTTTTTTTTTCTCTATATATCGTGTTATTTCGTTACCGTTATATCAGCTTTCATATAATCCGACCAAATTTGCATGAACGTTATATTGTTCCGATGAACGATCCGATATGTCCTTGATAATCCACTCTAGAACCCTGACTATCAATGTTGTTTACATTAGTTATTATTACATCGGATGTATAATAATTATTCTTATATGACTTCCTTTTTTTTTTTCTTTTCTTTTCTCTTTTTCTTTTTCGTGCACTTCGCCACATCTTCGTCGTTAATTTTTCTTTCAAATCTATTTAAATTGATTAAAGATCATTCGAACGAATATCCGGAAGTACAAATATTTGTAAAAAAGGAAAGAACAAAAAATGCCAAAGCTGTATCATTTGTTCCAGACAAACACGCATTGAAAAATAGAACTCGGATCATACGATTTTTGTATTGATATATCCATTGAAAGAATAAAGGAATACAACGGAAATAAGATCGTAATGGTTCTTCGAGTGCGTTCCTTAAAAAAAAAAAAAAGAAAGAAAAATTATGGACAAGATGGCTGTCGACTGATCGATCTTTTTTTCTTTTTTATTATTATTATTATTTTTTTTCTCAATTTCCAACGTCACTGATAAACACGATATATCGACGCATACTGTCGTCATTATTTCGTTTAGGGTTAGATTTCGATCGTCGCATTTAGTCGATTGATATTGTCCCATTATCCTATTAACGTTGTAAAATTTTTGTTCTTATTATTTTCTTATTGAACAATTTTTTTTTCTTCTATTTTCACATAGAAAAGATATAAATAAATATAATATTTGATACCACGACTCATCATATCGAACGATTATCATTCCATTTTAAAGAAAGAGAAGCGGCGTCAACTATTATGTTTCGTTTTACACGCGTACGCGTTAACGAATTAAAATCGTACGAAAGGATTATACTTAAAATAAATGTAATTTTTGAAGGTTGCGTCCGTACGACGAAAGACGATGATTCTTAATATGGAAGAGCAAACGCATTGCATGCAAACATCTTCCACAAAGCTACTTCTTTCTCTGTAGCATAATGAATAGAGCGCATAAACAAATCGAATAATTGCGCGACTTGCGTAAGAATCTCGTGCAAATCTCGCGTTGTCCTTATTGCAAGGTTATCCGATGATTATAGTTATCCATGGCGCTTACGTCAGGCTAAATAGATTTCGTTTCGCGGTTGTGTGTGAACGCATCTCAAAGAAAACCGATTAACGAATCTCTTACGCAAATAATCATCGATCTTTTCTTCTTCATCTTCTTATTTTTCTTTTTGTTCTCCTTTCGATTTAACTCTCTTTTACTTTAACGAAACTCCTTCAATCAGCCCCGTCGTACTAATTAATTAATCCTTCGTTAAATATATTGTTATGCGTATGCAACGTTCGTTGAATTGTGTCGGATTTATTATTTTTTTTTTTTTATTTTTTTTTGCATGGCACACGTAAACGAAAAGGAAGGAAAATTTTTATTGTTCCAAAATCTCGTTTTTTTTCACGTTTTTTTTAATTTTTTTTAACGTAAACTATATATGTATATATATATATATATATATATATATGTACGTATGATGTGTCTTCGAATTTATTCTGATCGATTTAAAAAAAAAAAAAAAAAGAGATAAAGAAAGAACGTGTCCTTTCATCTCAATTTTTACTTCGAATGAAGTAATTATTGAGCGAAAATCATGTCATCCCTTGTTTTTTATTTCATTTCATTTTTCTCCTTAAGAGACGAGAGAAGACGAAAACAAAACAAAAAAATGAGACAATTATTTCGAACGACAAATAAAGAGAGACAAGGATTATTTTCCTTTTTTTTTTATTTTTTTCACACGACTCGATAATTGACCGTCAGACAGGCGTGTAAACATTTTCTAATAAGTGCTAAATCATCGTTAGATCGGCGTCGTTCAATGCATCGTGATATACGATGCACGTGATTAATTAGTAAGAAATATTGTTTATACAGAGATTGATTCGATGTTATTTCTTTACATTGTATATTTTCTAAGTGGAATTGAAATTAGTTATTTTTCTTGTTTTTTATTTTTTATCTCTTTCATAATTAAACAAGTAACCTTAACATTTTCGCAAGAGATAATGTATTATTGCGTCTTTTCATAAATTAAAACTAACGACCTATAATTATCGATACGTACAGACATACGAAATGATATAATGTAATACTATATAACGTTATATTACAATTCTCACGTATTTGCAGTTGCTTAGAAAATTCAGTCGTTAAAAAAAAAAAAAAAAAAAAAAACGAGAAGAACGAAAAATTCGATCGATATTCGTTCGATCTTAACGACGCTGTTCTATTCTGTTCGATTACGTCTTCCAATTATAATAAAAAAAAAAAAAAAAAAAAAAAAATTAAAAAAAATATCTACACGAATGAAATAACGTTGTTTAACATCTTGATTCCTTTATCTTTAAAATGAAAAAATAAAAGAATTATCGTTGAAAAATTGACTCGAACTAATTTAATCCTAATTTAATTTCTCTTCTTATAAATATATCATACTTTAACATAGATAGACTTTGGTGTAGACCAAGGCATATATAAATACATAAAAGACATATATATATACGTATATGTATACATGTATACTTATACAGTACATCATACACATATATATACATAGACTTTAGTGAAGACTCATAAGCTTTTACAAGCAAAGCTATCTTAAAGGTGAGTATTGCATGGAGCAGCGAGCAATGGTGTAACGCAGATCTCATATCTCGCCATTCCGCAGAGTGAAAGCTAACAACCTTGATTTAATAATAAAGGTTGTGATCCCTGCTATCGCATAGTGGGTGAATTATTATACGCAACATTTTGTTCTATCGACTTACAACAACAAATTCGTATGTTTCGATAATCGATTCTCCTTTTTTTCTTTTTTTTTTACAAGAACATTACCTACTCCTTATTCCATTTTATTATACCTCATTCCCTTTTATCTTGACGATATTTACTACCATTTTTAGAGAAGAGAAACAAAATAAGGGCATTACGCTCACTCGCAAAATCAGTAAAAGTGTTAGAAATAAAAGGAATCGAATAGAAAAAAATAATTAAAAAACTAAAAATATAGAACTTATAATTTCAGGATAAAATTTAATATGGCTATTGACATTGAACGTTGTTGTTGATTTTATTATTTTTTTTTTCTTTTTTTTTTTTTTTTTTTAATTTCAACGAAGGATATCGTAATAAGAGTAATAGCGTTTGTAAGATCGTCGATGAAAGGGTATAAATAATATAATGAAAATGTGTCACCGAAGGTCATTAGATTAATACATTTCGTTGAATAGAACGAAAAGGAAACTATGAATTTCTTTTCAACTACGAGAGATATCCCTTAGATCCCGTCTACGTGATTATGTCAATATATAAGTTTTGCATAACAGTCCGGCTTGTAGTCGTTACGCGTGACTATTACGATCCTTTACGTAGCACGTAGCACGATGAGAATGCAAATGACCTACGATGTTGTGCATACATATCGACGCGCGTGTTTTGATCTTTCGTTCGAAATAATAATAATAAAAAAAAAAAATAAAAAAAAAAAAAATAATAATAATAATAATAATAATGATGACAACGATGATGATAATAAACGACAAAATAGACAACAAAAATAACAGGAATAATGATCCTTGTTTATTGATCCCTTAAGCGACTTATTATATTTCTTTACTAAATATGCATATAAATATAATGATTCACACTTATACATATATATGTGTGTATAGTATATACGTTATACTATATATACACCTACGCTGTTGTATATATCTACGATTATATACATATATTATATTTATATAGAAACGTGTGTAGACTTTTCTCGATCGGTCGATATTAAAAACAAGATTCAACGAACTGCGATTTAAATGAACGTTCGAGATATCGTCTTGTAGGTAGATCACGATACACATACATACATACATACATACATACATACATATATACATAAATACGGAGTACAGACATATAAACGAAGAGGTCTCGACCTAGTTATTCCGTGTAGCTTACCTAACTTCTCTAGAGATTACTATAAACCATCGCACAATTGTGCCTATGTATGTTATATATGTAAGTACTTACTTACATGGTTTGTGAGTCGCGGTCGAGGGTCGTTGCTGTAAGCGTAAACAGATCAATGTTCGAGAAATCTTTAATGATCTACCACGTTGTCTTTTGTTTTACTTGGATCATTAGTTTCACATTCTCACACACTATTTTCCTTTACGTTTTATATATATTTATCACTAGAAGTTTCGTCATTACGAGAAAACTATTTGTTACTATTTTACTAAATTACCAAGGATAGTTTCCATATCGACAATTTCATGGAATTACGTCGACATTACGAAATCAATATGTCATACAATATATATGGTGTCTCGTTTTAAACTCATATTGTCAAATATCTCTCACGGTAGGTATGACATTTTTTTCTTTTTTTTTTTTTCTTTTTCTTTTCATGGAAATCGATATTTCAAGTATAATAAAAATTTTTTCGAGAATATCCATGCAATCGGACCTTTTCGATCGATGCTTCAACGTTTTGCTAGACCATTGAATTTTAATAACTATCGATAATGTGAACAATTATTTCTTTCAAACCGATTCTTCTGATAAACAATAAATTTACAAGTCAATATTTATTTTTACTTTTTACTTATTTATTTATTTTGAATTCATACGTTCACGAAGTTGCAATCATTTGAAGCGCGATTACCATCAGCAATCAATGAACATTATTTGTACGAAAGAAACGTTATTTATATGTAAATAACTTCGCTTAATTTTCGGGGATAACGATGAGCTTACATGTTTATTCTCGATTATATAGTAAGTAAATATATGTATATATACATATGTAGTATGTATATAATTTATACAATTATGTTTTATTTCGTTATCGACCAAACGAATTTTTATTCTAATTATATTCATTTCGAAGCGTCGAAAATGTGAGTTCTCTTTTTGTTATTTTAATATCA
>OU964975.1:3789290-3826790 GCA_918808275.2 Dolichovespula sylvestris
TCTCTTCTCGTCTACGATAATATTTCCTATACCTAACCCATTTATATACCCGATAACCCATAATAAATTATCCTACGCGTGTAATCGTATGATTGATAACGATGAAAAAAAAAAAAAGAAAAAAAGAAGAAAAGAAATAATAAAAATACAAATAAAAATAAAACGGAAGAACGAACGAACGAACCAGTACGAAATTTTACGAGTTAGATAACGACATTTGTTGAAACAAAATTATTCGATACGACCGGTGTGTCCGTGCGCGCGTAGGTGAAGGAAAAGATGAAATGGAAAAAAGGAATTTATCGATCGTGATATTTTACACGAGTATTCTAAAGAAAACTTTAATCTCAGGGGTCCATTGATAATATTCGAAACGATAACGAGCAAAACGAAAACACAAAAAAAAAAAAAGAAAGAAAGAAAGGACATCGGCAAACACCTGTCGACACGTTTCGAGCTTGTATAATCCTCACGCGTAGTTGTGTAACCCTACACGTTTTTCTTCTTCTCTCACGTGCTGGCCTAACAACGAGAGGCCCCGGGCTCTAGCTTTTACGCGTAATGAGCCATGTAAAGTAATTATTATAGACTCGACGACAGTTACTGAGAGAGAGAGAGAGAGAGAGATAGATAGATAGATAGATAGATAGAGAGAGAGAGAGAGAGAGAGAGAGAGATAGAGATAGAGATAGACTGAGATAGAGAAAGAGAGAGAGATAGACAGGAATAGAGATAAAGAGAGAGAGAGAGAGAGATACAGATAAAAATAGAGAGAAATAAAATAATGAGAGATAAGAGAAAAGATAGTTCGTAGTCTCGATAAATGCGAACTTCGATTTTGTCGCGCATGAGAACGAACGCGCGCGCGTTAGCAGCAGCGTAAGCGTGAACGCGCGCGCGCACGAGCGTGCACTTATGAGGGAGACACGTGCGAGTGGAATACGTAACTCTTAGGAAGGAACGTCACGCGAATGAACCGTAGTAAATGAGGCAAACGATTTTTTGTTTTTCTTTTTTTCTTTTTTTTAACCCGTCCTTACTTTCTTTCTTTCTTTCTTTCTTTCTTTTTGTTCTATTTTTTCCATCTCTTTCTTTCTCTACTTTCTTTCTTCCCTTTTTCGACTAACGAGGGTCTATTCGAAGATACCGTTTCGGGGTATGATTTATTGTCATTGAGAATGAATAAAGTATATATTTGTGGCCGGAAACAATTACGAGGTTTGATTTTTATGTTTAAATATTTAATAACAACAACAACGACGACGACGATAATAATAATAATAATAATAATAATAATAATAATAATAATAATAATAATAATAATAATAATAATAATAATAATAATAATGATAATAATAATAAGATGTTAATTTATACGAATGGATATTTCATAATGATAATTCATCTTTACGAATGTTTCATAATAATAATAATAATAATAATAATAATAATAACAATAATAATAATGAAAAATAATATCGTTGATCGTTTTTTCATTACTTCCTTATTTTTCATACAGATCAAAATTTCATTTAACATAATAATGTTATATGAAATTATAACAATAAGTTGTATAATATATTAATAAAAATGTGGGAGAGAGAGAGAGAGAGAGAGAGAGGGGGGGAGGGAGAGGGTCGCGATAAAAATATATCGTTCGATTTGGAACAATATTAATGATAATCTTAAGGGGAAGAAAATATCTGATCATCGTTTATTGTTTTCATTCTCAAAGCGAATAATTTTCTCTTGCGACTTATATTACGTCCGTGTCATAAGAAAAAAAAGGAAACAATGAAGATACCCTTAAGATGATCGACTTGGATATAGGTCACCACGTATATATCATTAATTTTTGCAAATTTAAGTAAGATTTAAACTTACTATTACCGTAGAATCGAAATGAAGTAAAAATAACGGCCAACTTTTATCCTCCCTTTTTTATCGCTTTTTTCTTTTCTTTTCTTTTCTTTTTTTTTTCTATTCTTTTAAGTACTCGTCTAATCGAACGAACAAGATAAAAATAGGATCGGTAATACTAGCGTCGATACAAATCTGATCACTTCGAGAGGTAAATCCGAAGGAATCGTTTTATTTATTTTGTATTTTCTTTCTTCTTCTTTTTTTTTTTTCTTCTTCTTTTACTTTATCAGAAATTAATAAAAATTTATTTAGCTCGAGGAGTCTGGTTAATTGAATCGAACGATAAGATAATTGAGAAGCGTTTCGAGATAAACTTTCAACGTTTCAACTTTCTCCGAGACGTCTTTATAACTCAAGATTGATCCCATTTCTCTTTAAGATCACGATCTATACGATCACGATCCTCCTTTTTCTCCTTGCATACGAGGAGAATTGATTTTTGTTATTTCGTCGCATAGTACCGTTACATCTGACATATCTATCCGCGTCGCATGCAATTTGGGAATGGAATGGGGGAGGGGAGGGAATTAAAATATCGGTGTACAATGCGTACACACACACACACACACACACACACACACACACATATATCATAGAAATTCACATATTCTATTGTACGAACATTTAAAGTTCCTCCACTCCCTTCCTCATCCATCATTCCTCACCATTATATATACATATACGTACACGCTCGTCGTCAAGGACACTCGCTTGTTGTCGACTATTATCGCACGCGTATTACGTTATATTATTTAATGTTATTAGCCAGTACAATTATCTCTGCTGTCGTCGTCGTCGTCGTCGTCGTCGTAGTCGTCGTCGTCGTAGTCGTCGTCGTCGTCGTAGCGATAATTTCCACGATGATATAACACGATACCCATTCTAAATTCATTCGTTTTCTATCTTAGTAGGTCGGATCGAGCGAAACATATTTATCATGACCCATTTCTCGTTTTTCAAAAAGTCTTTCTTTGCGTAACTCGCGAAGTACGTTAATTTATACACGTACGCGTATACTTATATATATATATATATATATATATATATATATATATATATATATATGCATATATGTAGAGAGTGTTCAACGTAAAGTGTTCACCGGGATTATATTATAAAATTTAATGATTTCTTTCTTCTTTTTTTTTTTTGTAGAAAAACAACCGGGTCAGGTCGAATTTTATTTTTAAACGGGCCAGATCATAATTACATATTCAGTCACTGAGGGCTAACCCACTTAACGGATAGGTGACAACACCCGCTTTTAAAAATCATAAGCTGTAATAGGAATCAAGTGGCGCGTCGTTTGATAGTTTTTTCGATTCTCTTGATTTCGAGTCTCAATTGATTTCGAAAATTGCATTAACGAAAATTGTTGGTCCATGCATTTTATCAAATTATTATATTCATTTGATTATTTCTTTTTCCTTCGTTTTGTATTAATTTATTTAATTGAGAGTCAGATTTATCCATTGATCGTAGATATCGTTCAAAATTGTCCGAATATATTGGAAAAAATGTATCCTCTTCGACGCGATATAACTTTCTCGTGATACAAGACCTGATATGCAATAAAACATTTGTCATAATTATTAATATTAATATTATTATTAATATTATCATTATCATCATCATCATCATCATCATCATCATCATTATCATTATCATACGTATTTTAATTGGGTCATTAGAATACTTGCGTCGAATGTGACGCGCAACATGTAATATCATTATTTTCTTTTCTCTCTTTTTTTTTTTTTTGTATTTATATCGAATAACAAAAATACATTTTAATAAAAATAAAAATAAAAATAAAAATAAAAATAAAAATAAAAATAAAAATAAAAATAAATATATATATATATATATATATAATTTTTTTTCGTCTAATTAAAAAATAAACTTATATCGAGAGAACTGTTCATGATTACTGAATAATTCTTGCTTAGTTCTATATTAATAGACTTAAACCATGATACGCAATAAAACCATGATTATTATCATGATTATATTTTAGTTGGATCTTAACGAGACGAAAGGAAACGAGATGATAGGAATAAGGGATTGTTGGAATGGGAAGAGAAAGAGAGAAGAAGAGAGAGAGCATGTATTCGGCGTTACGTAACGCAAGCACGAAGTAGGCGAACTACGTTAGAAGACAGTCACGTGCCGTTCATGGCACGGGATGGCTTTACAACTGGCACTAACGAGAAGGCAGCCTTTGCAAAGCGGCCACTAACGAGATGGTCTGCCTTCGGATGCGGCGCCGTTGACGACGACGACGAGATTGGCTTGGGGATCGAAAGAAAGAGGGAGTGAGAGAGAGAGAGAGAGAGAGATAGAAATAGAGAGAATAAATGATAGATAGAAAGAGAGAGAGAGAGAGAGAGAGAGAGAGAGAGAGAGAGAGAGAGAGACCGGCTTTCTTTCACCACATCCTTCGATTCTGCTCTAAACGAGATTCGTACGTAGGATGGGCATCAGGAAAATGTCAATCGAGATCGAACGATATCGATGTACTCCTTTATTACCTTCGATTACTCTTTTACTTCGTCCTTATCGATTCGATATAGTGCATCTAATTTTCTCTCTCTCTCACTCTCTCTCTGTGTATCTCTCTCTCTCTCTCTCTGTATATATCCCTCTCTTACTCTCTTTCTGTAATATCATCTCTCAGTAATTTTCTCTGCGCTATATATCCCACAAGATCGATGAGATTTTAATTTTTTGAATCGTCGATATTACCTATCTTCTATCTTTTGTTTTTTCTCATTTTTCTTTTTTTTTTTTCTCCTTTTCTTTTCTTTCTTTTCACAATTGTCAGGCAATCCCATTGGCGGGATCACTATCGTCGAATACAATCAACGATCGTTATGATTTTATATTTTAATATTGTGTCGCGTCTTTTCAATCGACAACTTTTGCATTTTTAACGATGCTTTTATTGATCGTTAGAAATATGTACGTAAATCTATCAAAAATTAACGGCCCTATGAGATTTGTAGTAACAACGTATTTCGTTCGAATAATCTCTCTCTCTCTCTCTCTCTCTCTCTCTCTCTCTCTCTCTCTCTCTCTCTCTCTCCGTCTGTCTGTAAATTTTGATTGTTTTTATCATATAATTGCTTTATCCATCGGGAGTAGTTTTATTTTTTTCTTTGTTTCCATTCTTCTTTTCGTTTATATATAATTATATATTTATAAGCCAATCAAATAGCTTATGATTTCTTTCTAATGTAATTATTCGATATCGTTGTGATTATATTTTGAGATTTTAACATTGTAACTCGACGTAATTGCATCCGCGATGCACTTTAATTGTTATCGGTGCCATACAGGTACGTATCGAAATTATTCCTTCGCTTTCGACAGTTTCGTATTAATGGTGCGTATTCGAGTCGTAAAGAATTTTTGCGTATGTAATTAATATCAATGCTTATCGCTTATTTCGCTCGTAAGATTTGAATTTAGAACGATTAGTCCGAAAGAAGAAGAAAAAGAAAAAACAAAGAAAAAAAAGTGGAAGGAAAAAAGAAGGAATGAAAAAAAAAAAAAAAAGAAAAGAAATAAGAATAAAAAATTGGAGCAGATAGGGTCGTGACGTAAGTTGTACGGCAACGTGCCTTCACGACATTTTCGATATTTTTGCAGTATCGATATCCATTTATGGATCTTTGCCGTTAATTATGAACCCATGTATTCTATTTGAACAGAATTAGTTCATTTATGTCAAGACCGATTTGATCGTACACGTGACTTAAAGGTTTCAATTTTGATCGAGATCATTTCGTAAACCGTCTATTCCATACTCTCTCTCTCTCTCTCTCTCTCTCTCTCTCTCTCTCTCTCTCTCTCTCTCTCTCTCTCTCTCTCTTTCTCTCTCTTTGTCTGATATTTTTGTCGTAAAATACGTCATTATGCATCTAAATGACAAATACACTTTTAATTAGTTATACTCGTTTTTGTCGTCTTTCCTTTTCTTTTTCAATTTTTTTCTATTCTTATTATTTATACAGAAAGTATTCGTATGTTAAAATAACTTCTTTTTCTTTATCGAACTCAACAATAGTAACAATATAATGTAATTACATTATTTATTATGTGTTGTACGTATCTCGGAAAAAAAAAGAAAATAAAACCAATGATTATACTTAATAATTTATTATTAATTAATGATAAATTTCATATATATATATATATATAAAAGAGATAGATAGAGAAAGAGAGAGAGAGAGAGAGAGAGAGAGAGAGAGAGAGACAGAGATATCAATATATTTTATTTTATTTCGAGAATAAACGAGAACATCTTTTCTTTTTTTTTTTTTTTTTAATTATTAATCGACGCTTCTCTTCGCAAAATTTATATTTATTGCGACATGCAAATTGGGTGCTAATTTGTAATAACGTTAATCGAACATTGATATCCATATAAAAATAAACTTTCTCCAAAAATTTATAATAATTTTCCATTCGTAGGTTTAACGCAATTCTTTTAATCCACCTTTGGACGAGAGCCGGATAATAAAAATTGACAATTCGTTGAATATTTATTCGTTAGAAAAGAAAAAAAGAAAAAAGAAAAAAAAAGAAAAAAGAAACAAAAAATAGTAGATTGCAAGGATATTTATACAATTTATTATTATATTATACGGACGTATAAAAGTTCCTTATGTACATTAGGCGTACAGTCCTCGTGAGTCATTCACACAATTCCGAGATACACGTGACGAACGTCATCGATGACCTGCCACGACCGTGCAAAAACGTCAGCTTATTACGAAGCGGGGCGTTGCGTAAGTCGAGATTACAGGCGATTCACTGCGATCGGACCGTCATATTTTTTTAATGAGACAAGCAATATAACATATGTTATATACTATAAACACGTATAACAGGCCATCTCATTTTGAACGAGAGAACCGAATATCTCCGATTTAATTGCCGCCTTTATACGAGCAAACGTTTGAAATAAAAATTTTCAAAACTTTTCCCAGTGAATGTTGGTTGTATTTGCTTAATTTAATTAATAACATAATTAAATCAATACCCATTGCGGCCATTTAACAGAGAGCGCCATTGTAAATACACGGAAGTTATAGCGACTATTTTCTTTTCTCTCTTTCCTTTTTTATTTTTCATTTTTTTATTTTTTTATTCTTTTTTGTTTTTTTTTTTCTTTTTGTTTAATGGAAATCGATATTTTAAGCCCAAGAAGAATTCTAGAGAATCTATCTAATATTAGATATTATAGTATATATATATATATTTATGTGTGTGTGTGTGTGTGTGTGTGTGTGTGTGTATTATATACACGTACCATAATACAATATAATATATATAAAGAAAAATATGCATTATACTATATGATGGAATTTATAATAATATATTATATATAATTTATAATAATATATAATATATAATTATAATATATATATATATATATATATATATATATATATATAATAAATTATAAAATGAAACTAATTAAAAAAAAGAATAGAAAAAAAAGTAAAAAAAAAAAGATTTCTTTATGAAACGATAACGTAAAAATCTCGATGGAATATTTTTTTCCTTATCTAAGAGGAATTTGACCAGTAAGTAAGTAAAGATCGATGATAATGATGATGATGATGATGATGATGATGATGATGATGGTGTAGTCTAATAAACTACTAGAAAGTAAGAGGAGGAGGAGGAGGAGGAGGGATAGAACACACGCATCGTTGCATAATCTGGCTTATCGCACTTTTAATCGTAGTACAAATACTCGACCATCCAGATATCAATTGGAATGGCCTATTATCGAGTTATTTCAATAACAACGTGTTCCTAGGAGTTGCGCACGTGCCTGATAAAACTGATATGTGTCTGTGTTAAAAAAAAAAAAAAATGAAAAAAAAAGAAATAAAAAAGAGAAAACTAGTCCGATCGCCTTCAACGTCAGGCATGTTCGTCGCGATTGGCTCGTACTAACGCTTAGTTCTGAATTTTTTAAAACGTTAATAGTTTCGAAATATTTTAAGATTACTATATATAATTATATATATATATATATATGTGTGTATGTGTGTGTGTGTGTGTGTGAGTGTATATATATACATACATAAAAATTTTTTTTCCGACAACAAAACTATAAAATAATAATTGCATCCTAATGAAAACTTTTCTCCTTTCTATGTCTCTATCTCTCTGTTATTTCTTCTTCATATCGAAGAAAGAAAAACTTTTATACGAAATTTCTAATTTCGTCGTTTATTATATTACGAACTTTCGAAAAGCACCAAATTTTCCTTCAATCCTCTCATTTCCTTCGTTCATTTCTTTCTTTCTTGTTTTATATTTTTTTATTTTTTCGCTACTTTCGTTCACTCGACCCACCAGCGAAATAATATCTTTGTAAAAAAAAAAAAAAAGAAAAAGAAACAAAAAACCGTTTATCCTTTCTATAACTTAATATAATAAATATAAACAGATAGTAAGTACTATCGATTATATAAAAGGCTTTCAGGTCAGAACGATCCAATTTCTTTCGGGATCAAAAGTCACGGTCGCACTTTCTTTACCGTTCGGTTAGCTCGAGAAATCGATCTATATACGGAATCGGATTTTACAATACACATATCTATATCCATGTATAGTATATAACATATATGAAAAGGATAGAAAGATAGAGAGATAGAATGAAAGATAGGTAGATAGATAGATAGAGATAGAGAGAGAGAGAGAGAGAGAGAGATAACGCATTTCATCATTGTTTCAATTTCCGTCGCGATGACTCTTGTGTTATGCAACGACGATGAGTTTTCAGCACGGCACAGTAAAGTCTAAAGTTCATTAGTACGTTAAGACCATTCGTAAAGTCCGAGAGACGTTCGATGACCCTCTTATGTCAAAGGTAAAACGCATAACGAATATTATTGTTTAATGCGATATAAAAAATATCAAGTATATTATTTCAATCGACGATTAATGATATATATATATATATTTTTTTTTTTCTATACTTGCCCTACTGCCCTTCCTGAAGAGGGAGGAAGGGGAGAAAGGGAAGGGCAGGGGCTGAAGAGGGAAGATGGAAGGGCAGAAATTTTTGTTAAACGTAATCGTTATGGTTTAATAAATAATTATAATACAATAATTAGAATTACGATATGAAATATATATATATATATATATATATATATATATATATATATGTAAGCTATTAATAGTGATGATAATAGTGTTTGCGTTAAGTAGAGATAAAGGAAAATATAATAGCGACACTCAACATGTCGGCAGAAAACTTTATGTATATATATGTATGTATGTATCCGTTAATCGTTGATACCTACAAATCAGTATGACTAAATGTTAAAAATACAAAACGGTTGTTGTGTATTGACGAAAAAGGTTATTCGTTAATTTATAACGTTAGTTTATTCATCGATGTTAAACGTATAACGGATATCCGTTTGTCGTTAGGAACAGCCGGAGCGTATTCATGTCCGATATATAAATACATACGTATATAACTCAATCTAATGACTAAATTGTGACGCCTGTAGCGCCATCTCTTACGAGCTCGTCGAATTGCAAGACGCGTCCATCGATGTATCAATATGTAAAAATAAACAAAAAATAAATAAATAAAAAATAAAAAAGAAATAAATAAATAAAAAATAAATAACAAATAAGAAACAATGAAAAGAAGAAAGAAAGAAAGAAAGAAAGAAAGAAAGAGAAAGAACCGGGTTTAATTATTTTTTGTCTAGAATAAAAAAAAAGAATGAGAGAGAGAAACGAACGAACTAACGAATTAACAACGAAAAGATAGAGAGAGAGAGAGAAAAGAAAACGAGAAAGAAAAGAAAAGAAAGATTTTCTTCGTGCGAGAAACAAAGAGACTCACTTAAGGATCTATCGAAAGGAATAAAGCCGATATCTTTCACGCGATCCCGCCTACTTGGAATGTCGAATAAAACGATCTTACAGAATAAAAAAAGAAAAAAAAAAAAAAAAGAAAGAAGAACAGGAAATCGTTCGAGACGATAATTTTAATAATCGTCGTCGTCGTCGTCGTCGTCGTCGTCGTCGTTGTCGTGGTCGATATTGCATCAGGTATTGCAAACAATTAAAACCGAGAGGGTTGGGAAAGGGGACGAAAGGGGGTGCGATTCGGTTCGCGAGACGATACGATCGCGACGCGTTTATTCTTCTCTCTCTCTCTCTCTCTCTCTCTCTCTCTCTCTCTCTCGTTTCTTTTTTTTCATTTTTTTGTCTTTCTTTTTTCGCCGAAGAGAGCTCATCGTCCTATCGCCGTCGATTTTTATCTCGTCGACGGTCGACGAGATGTACGTATGTGTATGTACACGTGTATGTACACGTGTGTGTACGTGTGTGTACGTGTGTGTATGTGTTTTTTAAAGTGCGTACGTGTATACGTGCGCGTACGTGCGATCAGAAGGTTAGGAGAGTTGGATAGTACGTGTTGTGGTAGGGGGATGGCCGGAGGGGGTGGCCGGAGGGGCAGGGGCTGCTGCTGAGGTTGTAGCTCGGTGGCCGTGGTCGGGGTGGGACGACAGGGAGGAAACAATCGAGGCCCGGGCAATGTTTAATCTTGCATCATGCGCGATGACCTTGCGTCGTCGGCGGAGGCCGTCGAACTTGTCTCCTTGAGGCGTTCAAGGTCGAGACGCGTGCAACACACGAGAGAAAGAAAGAAAGAGAGTGAGAGAGAGAGAGAGAGAGAGAGAGAGAGAGAGAGAGAGAGAGAGAGAGAGAGAGAGAAATGAAACGAAACTGAACTGAATGGAACGCGAAATGTTCAGCGTACTTTTAAACGACGATGAACGATGACACACAAATTTTCATCGCGGAGGAGATATACATACGTGCTTGATGATATACGCGTGGGCTATTCTATGCGTGGCGCTTGTTATATTTTTTTCTTTTTTTTTTTTTTTTTATTTCTGCGCGAGACACGATTTCTTTCTTTTTTTTTTTATTATTTTTTCTTCGTTCCTTCCTCGCTCTCTTTCTTTCTGTCTTTCTTCCTTCCTTTAAATCTTCCCATCTCTCTTATCCCTTTCTCTTATTTCTATTTCATTATTTGTTTATTTATTTATATTTTTTGTACTTTTTAATATTATTATTACTTTCATCTATTTATTTTTATTTGTTTCCCTTGTTTTCTACGTCGATTACCAAAGGTGACGAGGAAACCTCTTCTTGGTTCTAATTAAACAACCTTCTTGAGCCATTTTTATGGCTTATCGATCGTCCTCGCTGTCTTTCACGATGATGTGCGATGAACACAGGTATACGTGTGTGTACATTTTCTTGTCTCTCTCTCTCTCTATCCCTCTTTCTCTTTTTAATTATCTCACTGTCATAATGTTCGAGTCGCAATTTTCTGATAAAATATTATTCATTCGATAAGACCTTAGAAACATATAAGATTTCAACCTCGAAAGGAGATATAATTTAACGTGCGTATGTGTGCGCGATACTCGCTAAGAGAAATATTGGAAAGGTCACTTTTTACTTCTTTTTTTTTTCTTTTCTTTTCTTTTTTTTTTTTTCGTATACTTCTTCCTCTTTTTCTTTACTTTTTTTTTTTTACCTTCACTCTTTCCGTCTCTTTCCTTCCTCTACGTCTTCTCTTTCAGTTTCTTTTTCTTTCTTTTTGTCTTTTCATTCTTCTTTTTCTTTCTTTCTTCTTCTTCATCTTCTTCCACTTCTTCTTTTTTTCGTAATGTTTATCACGTAACCGTCGTCCCCGTAGAAATTTTCGACGAAAAAAATGTTTCGCTCGCGCAATTTTTTTCTTTTTTTTGTTTTTTTTTTTTTTTTTTTTATTTTCTTTCTTTCCTTTGATTCTTTATCTCGTCTAGCGATAACGTCATAAAAAAAACGTTACGTATGTTTCCCGATAGGCCTTCGATCGAACCTCCTACGATTTCGGGGAATCGTTTCGCAATATCGATGATTTCTATTTCGCAATGTTGTAAGAACAACAAATTCGTTATCGTGCTAATCCATTCGAGATTTTCGAGTTGGATCTTTTCTTTTCTCTGTTTTTGTTGTTGTTCTTGTTGTTGTTGTCTTCTTTTCTTTCTTTCTCTCGCACCGATTTCAATATTTTGTTCTCGTCGATTCCGTTTATTTCCGTTTTCTATTTTTTTTTTTTTTTATTTTTTTTTTATTTCCGATTCACTCGGAAGGAAAGGAACGATCGTGAAAATAAATCGTTGAAAAAATAATACGGCCGGCCATTTCGAAACTCTCTGCAAAATGTGTCGCATAATTATCTATCGAGTAAATACCAATATAATTTTACGATGCACGATTTAACGAATGTCATCACTTGCCGGTAGATTTGGAAAAGTTTTCTTTCTTTTGCACTTTTTTCTATTCCTATATTGATTTATTTATTTTTCTATTTTTCCTTATAAACGCCACTTTCTTTGCTTATTTTCTTAGAACAATTCTTTTGTTCATGTTTCTAATCGTTGATTTCACAATTTGAAGGATTACTTAATTATTTATTTAGATACCTAAAGAAATTTATTTACATTTCCATTTAATCATCATATTTAAAATTACTAATATTATATTATATTGAATATACGAATATACGACATTGTGTCTTTCTTTTCTTTCCATGTTCTTTCTTTCTTTTTTTTTTTTTTTGCTTGTTCTTTATTTGGCCAATATGTTATCATCTTTTGGGTGAGCATTATTGAAAAAGAAAAAAAAAATTGATCGTCGATCGTTAAGAGTTAATGACAATGATTTTTGCTTTTATGACGAAATATAAAAGAAAAAAAAAAGATAAAAGAAAAAAAGAAAGGAAGGAAGAAAGAAAAGACAGAAGGAAATAGAGTAGGTGGTATAATAGTCACGTCAGAATAAGATAAATAAATTTATCTGTCCGATCTAAGTTCAGACGTGACTAAAATCCAGTAAGACCGCCTCCAGCGGTCAGGTTTTCTCGTACCTCCCATTGGTTCTATCCTTCTTTTATGATTATTACGTATTAGCATAATTGCATTAACATTGTCAACTTTCAATAATAACAAAACACGCATTCGTTTCATCTTCTATTTTTATTCGTTTATATATAACCGTGAGATTCGAATGTATTCTATCATTTTTCTTCATTTTTTTTTTCTTTCTTAATATGGCACACGCACCGTTATAATAATTAATTTGACGATTTGTTTCACATCGCTAACAATTCTAATTCAAAATTCGAAATAGTTTCCAATCAATCGAATTTAAATAATATTCTTTTTATTTAATTTTTAAATAAAAAGAACGTCATAACTTGTAATTCGTGTTGAACTTCAAATTGAAAAAAAGAAAAACAAAAAAGAAAAATATCGCACGTCGATATATGATATATATATATATATATATATATATATATATATATATATATATATATATATATATATATATATAAAATTATATCGTACATATGTGCTTCGTGATGACGATTAAGTTGTGCCTAATAAAAAGTACTTATTTACTTATTTACTTGTTTACTTATTTACTTACACACGCCTACACGCACGCGCGTTATACGTATGTATATGAGTACGTGGGTAAAATCTTAGACCGAGTAATTATCGAAAATTCGTAACGCGTTTTATTATATACGAAAGTATCGTTTCATTCGTGGCACTTGAATGTTTGAATTAATAAAAAAAAAAAAAAAAAAAAAAAGAAAAAAATGAAAAAACAAAATAAAAAAGATAAAATAAAATAACGATCGATCGACTCGTTCTCGATCGTTAATCTTAAGTTACCAAGTATATTCGTCCGTTAACGTACATACTTTAATTCATCCAACTACTTCGAAACTACTTCAGTTCAAATCAATTGTTACATTCTATTTCTATATTTAACGTGATCGCACTTTGATATAAGAGTAATTGGCAAGAGAAGCGTAAACAATGATTGCGCAACATGACGCAATTATTATCATCCTCTTCGAATATATATGCACTAACAAAAACGGACTTATGATCTCCTTTCCCCTTCCCTCTCTCTCTCTCTCTCTCTCTCTCTCTCTCTCTCTCTCTTTCTCCCACTATATCTTTTACGTTTATTTGTAACTTTCTCGCGAATGTTCTTGAGTAAGGTCGGGGTCCATCGTTTCACAAGTTCATTAAATATCTATCAAATAAATGCATAATATTTAGATCTAGACGGAACATTCGAATTGCGTTAAAAGTTAATTAAACAATGATAAATATGAACAATAACAAGTGAATTATTTCATTTTACATGTTATGTGAAAATAAAAAATACTATAATTAGATCCTACGTGTTAATAATATCAATGGTCAGTTTAACGTTGGTTTCTTTTCTTTTTTTTTTTTTGCGTTTTATTTGTTTTTTTTTCTCTCTCTCTAACGTCACACACGAAGGACAAAGAAGAATAAGAAGAACGAATGGAAATTATGCTCGTTTGTTAAGTGATATAACGTGAAGAACGATCGTACATCGCGTTCGTATATCAAAGTTTTCTTACTTAACATCTCATTCTCTTTCCAATCAGTTTGCTTTTTGTCGTCCGCTTTCTCTTTCGTTCGAAGATATTTTTTTTTCACCCCGGTTATTTCCACCTTTCCTTCTTTCTTTCTTCTTTTTTTTTTCTTTTTTTTTTAATCTTTACTTCGTTATTTTTATCTCACGCGTATATCGCAACGAAGTCTAGCGCCTCTTTACGTCACAAACGTAAAGGAGAAAGAAAGAAAGAAAAAGATGAAATAAAAAAAGAAAAAACAAAAACAAAAATACCGAGAAAAATTGATGACGATAGATGACGGGATGTAAGGAGGGATATAGATTTAACGCGAAATTTTTTCTAAACGATTGGACGATTACGAGGAAAACAATCGCATTTATTATTTCACAATATTTCCATTAATCGTTAACGATCTAAAAATTCGTAATTGCCATCGTCTTGATTATCACTAAAATGCAATAAATTCTAACGTCAAACGTATGTACGTATGTATGTAAGTAAGTACTTATTTACTTACGTATATGTTTGTATGTATGTATGTATGTATCATGTATCTGTGAAAAGACGTTCGTTCGTATTTATATTGTTAATCACATTTCCAAGCATATTTTTACCACGACGTGTTTATTCTAAGGAGTCAATAAATATAAATATTGTGGGAAGAAAAGGGCGTTGTGAGAACGTTGAAAAAATAAATTTCAATCGGTTTAAGTTGAATTTTCTCCAAGTCGCGTAATTTTGAAAGTGAACGAATGGAAAATTTATTTTTCGAAAGGTAATATCTAAAAATAATGTATAATTATATATATATATATATATATATATATATATATATATATTCATTTATTTTATTTTATGTTTCAGAGTAGAAAAACTCTTTTTTTTAAAATATAAAGGTAAATCAAAATGACGCGTTTTAATTATGAATAAATACGATTTTATAAACGAATTGAAAATAAAAACAAATAATAACATTTGTAATATTATATTATAATTATAATATTTATATAATATGATCTCCGGACACAGGGTGTATTTCTGTCTTTCTTTAATATCTTTCGTCGATCTTTTTTTACTCGGCGAATCTTTTATCGAATAAAAAAAAAAAAAAAAAAAAAAAAAAAAACAGAGAAGAAGAAAAAAAACGAGCAGCAATGTCGGTGCTTTAGTTCGACGACCGCTCGATGAAACGCATCATTCTCTTATCAAAACATCGTCGAGTATTTTCACGCGTTCGAACAGTCTAGACTTTTATTAAACAAACACGTCGGGTAGGTTGCTTCGATGCTTACAACGAATTGCGCAGAAACCATTTTAACAGACGGTTATGCCGAAGGCTTTCGCGAACGAAATCTCATTTCGAGGAAAAGCGCAAGGGCAATATTTTATACGGGCTTTAACTATCCAAAATCTAAAATAAGCTGGATTACAAAAAAAAAAAAAATAATAAAATAAAATAAAATAAAATAAAATAAAATAAATGGTAAAGACAATACGGAAAATTTTACAATTACATCATTTCCATTCGTTAGAAACAAATAATAAGTATCGACGCAAGCGTTAGTTTCATTTTTACAATTGAAATAGCAATATTGACAATGGAGTCGTTGTTGATCGGAAAAAATGTAATTAATTACATCTATGACTTTTGATCGATCATTAAAATAATTATTAACGTATATTGAGAACTTGCTTGTTACAGTAAATTGATCATATTTTCTTATGATTAAAACGGGGCCAATCAATTAATAACTATGACTTTTTCAATTATTCGATTATTTCATATTGAAATTTTTTTTTTTTATTGAATTAATAATGATCGATAATATGATCAGTGTTATTAGTTCATCACTTATTACGTAAATAATCAATTTATTTATAACGATGATCCTCCCATTGTACTATATTTTCCGTACACTAATTTTATGCATCGATAATATATATATATAAAGTTTATTCTAATACGAACGATTCGGTTCTTTCGACAGAATTTTGCAAGGTTCGTTTTAATCGTTTGCAAAAAGAAAAGAAAAAAAAAAAAAAAGGAAAAAGAACAAATTTCTTCCGCAAATTAGAGAATACGATTAGAAAAATAATTCCACGATTAAAATGAATTCTATCAAACGATCGCAATTCATTGAAAATAAATTCTTCTTTTATTTTTGTTATCTTTTCGTATCGATTAATAGAGAAAAGAGAACCCCGAAAGAAAAATCGAAAGAAAAGAAGAAAGAATTTCTTTTATTTTTCCTTTTTTGTTTTTTATTTTTGCTAAATTACTCGACGAGTAAGATCGATTGAGCATCGGATCGGTCGAGTCGGCGTTAAAGAAATATTGTACAACTTATCACGTTAACGTTCGAGGTTATAAGGTAGGAATAATAATCGATAAGGAAGAAGATGAGGAAGGTAAAGCATTCGACTTCCACGGAAGGCACGCGAAGGTTCCTCGTGACTTGGGAATAAAATTGGCCGATTCGTTCTCAAGAGAAGTCTCTTTAGTATCTCGATAAGGCAACTCCGAGCTCGCCGATAAATTATTACTCACTTCTCTCTTATATACTCCGCCGCTGTATTACGCAACAACAAAGTCGTTACTTCTAACGCTTCTAACGGCACACCGAGTTTCTTCCTTCTTCTTCTTCTTCTTCTTCTTCTTCTTCTTCTTCTTCCTCTTCTTTTTCTTTCCCGTTGTTTTTCTATTTTTTTTTTTTATTATTTTTATTTATTTAATTTTTCTTTTTTGATTTTTTATTCTCCCTCATCCTCTTCATCATCATCCTCTTCCTCTCCTCTTCGTTCTTTTTCCTCTCTCTCGGTTCTTTCTTCGTTTTCTTTTCTGTTTTTTATTTATTTTTTTCATATTCTTTTTTTTTGTTGTTTTTTTTTTTCTTTATTAACTCGACTCCCCTACCTCTTTCGCATTCCTTCGATTACATTTTTTCAAACGCTCACGTCAAACTCGAATAATCATTAAACGTCCTAATTTCACGCACATTCGTATAACGATAATATACATTATTGTAATCAACAATTAATCGGATTTGGTTTATAAAGCGCGCTCATCATTACGTACGACGGCATTACGAATTTCGTAACGTCGTGAAATTGCAAATAAATTTGACGCGCTCGTGCGTATTTACAATAGGCATAGTAAATTTGACAATTCCTTTGTAACATAAACGATCAACGAACCGGAATGAATATCTCAATCGACGCAACGTTAATAACTTGTAAAATAAAAAGTAAAATAAAATGAAATAAAATGAAATAAAATAAAATAAAGCGAAAGCAATTTATTTTTATTCTTCAGGTTTTTTATATCTTTTTTTTTTTTTTTCTTTTAATTTTATTTCTCAGCAAGAACGGACGCATGACAAACGAAGAATTTTCTTTCGAATTTATCGTCGTATCTCTCTCTCTCTCTCTCTCTCTCCCTCTCTCTCTCTCTCTCTCTTTCTCTCTCTTTCTCATTTCGAATAAACAAATGGAAGAAATTAAAGTTTACCCTATTAATACTCCAGAAAAAAGAATAAAAAATCATCGAACGAAAACGAATAGATCGATGAAGTTACGGGTTGGATAAATTCATTCATTATTTCTACATTATTATTATTTGCGTTGTTTTGAATATTGTCGTACCAAAAAAATTTCTCCACTCTCTCTCTTTTTCTCTCTTTAGTGATTCACGTATGTAATCTCGTTTTTACAATACACACATACATATATATATATATATATATATATATATATATATACACGTCTATACGTACATATATATACCTAATGTACTCTTGTGTATGATAGAATAAAATAATAAAAAAATAAAAAAAAAAATAGAGAAGATGAGAAAAAGAAAGAAAGAATAGAGTAAACGTCGTGTTTTTGGTCCGAGATGATTCCACGTTGCCAATAAATGTGACGACACACCAATTTTACGTTCGTTTCGATCTAAATTTATATATCACGTTTTACTTCGGTTATCTCTCCTTCTCTCTTTCTCTCTCTCTCTCTCTCTCTCTCTCTCTCTCTCTCTCTCTCTCTCTCTCTCACGCGGACGGGTGCGGACGGCCGCGCGCGCGTTCGCTCGCTCGCTCGCGTAGATATCTCATTGCAACGTATTAGTATTAAAAATAAAGCTAACGTACCGATAGTTCCAACTACACACGCTATATTTAACTTTCTCACTATTATGCATGCGAGTTACATCACAGGCCGATTAAAATAGCGATCCCGCGAGTACTCGTGTCTTTACGTCCTCTTTCTTCTCTCCTTCCTCGATCTCTTACTCTCTCTCTCTCTCTCTCTCCTTCTCTTACTTTGTTTCTTTCTCTCTTTAGCCCCTTCCCCATCCCCCCTCCTCTCTCTCTCTCTCTCTCTCTTTCTAATGAGCGATTTCGAGCGCTAAACCACAGCTGCATCGTAAACGCAGATAATGTTATCAATTCGCGAACGACGT
This sequence comes from Dolichovespula sylvestris, assembly GCA_918808275.2. NCBI lineage: Eukaryota > Metazoa > Arthropoda > Insecta > Hymenoptera > Vespidae > Dolichovespula > Dolichovespula sylvestris. The sequence goes on from OU964975.1 coordinate 3,808,193, forward strand.
CTGCAAATATGTTGCTGGAAATGCTTTTTAACCGACACTCTCTTACAATGTTATGTATGTATGTATGTACGTATGTATGTATGAATGTATGTATGTATGTATGTATTTACATTGTATGTATTGACTCATCTATCTCGTCGTTTCTTTTTACCGTTACTTTTCACATTTCCTTGAAAATAAAATGATAAGACAACGATAAGAATATATATTAAATATATCATTATTAATATATATTTAATATATCGACGTATGTACATTCGTATAACAGCGTATATTTAATATACAATAATGTATATTCAAGGGAATGATACATATTTATATATATATATATACATATATATATATATATATATATATATATATATATATATATATATGAGAAATGTGACGACATATATACGACAATATAATTATCTGAGAATTAGGAGAGGGGAAAAAATTTATATTGCCATTTTATACTCTTGCGTAAATAAAACAATTGAAAACTGTTGATTAATGTTGATAAGGGTTGATAGGTTGATTGTACGTAAATAATGTTTTTTCTTTCTAACAAAAGTGATATACGAACACGGCTAAAACGTAATCGAGCGAACGCTATCAGTCGTACGTTACTTTCGATCGAATACGTTACCATATTAAAAAAAAAAAGGAATGTAATACTTAATCCGCAAAACGTAAAATAAGAATAATTGAAGTCTGTACAATAACTAAGAATTGATGTAAAGAGTGACAAAGAAAATAATGTTCTTTTTCAATGCGTTTCACGAAGTAATCTTGTTTCAAAAATTTATTTCAACGAACAACGATATTCCGTCCGACGAATTAAGATTGGCAATGCAAAAATTGAAAACGCATTGAAATATGCAGCCATTCGCCCGGTACTACTTGCATCGAATTAGATTTCGATATATCGCAATTAGTACCGACCCAGGTCTCACCACTTGGAGGTTGCTGCATCTGGAGACCCACGGGGCTAACGTGTTATCTACTGTTATTATTATTATTATTAATATATGTATATATATAGATTACTGTTATCAAAAAAAAGAAAATAAAAATGTGAATTCAATTTCATTTGAATTTAAATGAAAATTCTTTCAAGTTTCTCACGCTTTACGAACTATCCAATGTTTAAGCGAACGCGTACGATCGTACAAATATGTTGCACACTGTTTAATTAATTATCAAATATTATCGAAAATATCAATTGATTTAACTTAGCCGTTCCCGTGGGCGAGCACTTCGACGTTTACGTTCGCCAGAACGTAAAAAGGAAACCGCTTGGTTAATCGGTCGACTAAAGGTTTTGTTTTCGTTGTTATTAATTAAGAGCAATCGGCTAACTACGAGCTCAACATTCAAATCTTATTGTATAATAATATTAAATAAAATTTATTTACCATTCAACACACGATCCTACGCCATGTAATGTTTAATCTAATATATTATTGTTTAAATATTTGTGTCTAATATGTACGACTTCGTGTACATTATAGATCGTTTAAATAATTAGCAGTATAAGATTACTGAAAGTATTGGTGGCTTTAATCTTAAACGTTTCGAAAGAGAGAGACAGAGAGAGAGAGAGAAAGAGAGAGAGAGAGAGAGAGAGAGAGAGAGAGAGAGAGAGAGAGAGAGCTTCGATGTTCGTTCGTCGGTGTACGAAATGAAACTGGATCGATAAACGTGCGAGCCCAGCCGAACGTTTTTGTGGATATTAAAAAAAAAAAAAGAAAAATCCAACCAACAAGCCGGAGTTCAAAATTTGTATTTTATTGAAATATTAAATCGAAATTATTTTATATTTGAAGCGCGTTGACGGCCACGTAATGTTTAATCAAACGTACTATCGTTTAAATATTGATTCATTTTATTCCGCAAACATTATTCATCGTTTAAACGATCATAAAATTAACGAAAGTATTGATTCTTTAATCTTGAACGTTTCGAAAGAAAGTGCCTCGATGTTTACTCGTCGGAATGTAAAGGAAAACTGGATTCTTTAACTGTCGAAGTCGAACCCCGAAGATTTGGTTTCTTTTTTTTTCTTTTTATCGATATTAAAAAAAAAAAAGAAACGATAGCAATAAAAATTTATAATTTCATTCTATCGTAATTAAAATTATTTTATATTTTTTTTATGTTTTTCATTTTTTTTTTTTTTTAATCGCACGCAATTTGCGAATGCACTATCGTTCAAATATTGCTTCCTTTTACTACGTTTTAAATTGCAACGTCGTTTAAACGATTGTTATAAATTATTCCAAAATTTAATTATTATGTCTAACGAATTATGGACGCGAACGATACTATTTGCTTATTTTTATCGTGCAATCTTATTGAAACGTTACATTGAAATTATTCGATGTTTCGAGCGTCTTATAAAAAAAGCTACGTATACGAAGTCGAACGAAATCTCTGGACTCGATTATTATAAATTAATTTTTATACAAACGCAAATGATTAATAGACTTAACTGTAAAGCCAATGCGTATCTCAAATCAATGTAAAAGATCGTATTAACTTCTGCGTGATTGAACAAAAATGTGTATTTTTTTTTTTTTTTTTTTTTTTCTCTTAACGAATTACACAGACTTACTTCGTATAAATTATCGTTACGTAATTGTTAATAACGTCTTATTAATATTATTAACGACATCGTATTATTTAACGTGCAGAAAATACATCTCGTGCCGTCAACTTGAAACCCGACGAGATTCAATTACGTAAGCAGCCATGAAAATTCATCTTTTACCCACCCTCCGCCCCTCCCCGATTGATTCGTATCAGCAATAAATACAATTTTCTCCTCTTATATTTTTTTCCCTCTTCTTCTTATTTCTTCTTTTCCGTTTAGTTCGCCCTCCAGTCATCGTTTTATCTATAACGAGCATCGACATTGAAGTTGTCTCAATAACTTTAACGTTCGAGTCTAAGTCATCGTTATCATTAATCGATGTTATTCATTAAATAGAAAATTGATCATCAATAACTTCTCCATTTGCGAGTTTTTGAAATATACGTACATACGTACGTACGTACGTATGTATGTATATTACGTACGTAAAAATACGTGCGATAAGATCGATAACATAATCGGGTCATATCTTGATGTAATGCAAGTAAATTAGTATGTACGTACATCATCAATAGTATTTACTATTAATCCAACAGGAAATGTTCCTAATTGTTTGTATTTTAGTTTTTTCTTTTTCTTATTATTATACTTTGTCCAATGCATTATGCTAAGAAACATTAAAAAGTCTTTACTATTTCTAACGAGTAAGATAAATTTATCTGTTTACTACAGTTTTATCATAATTACTTCCATTCTCATTAATGTTATCTAATTTATATATTGTTAAGCACCGTCGAATATATAAGACATTGTTATGTATAAACGTTAAGTTATATTTATGTAACAAATTCCAATAATATATATGATATATATATATATATATATATTTATTTATTTATAAAATATAATAATCAACAAGTTATGAATGTATTTATATAATATTATGCTATATACATATATTTACATAATATATATATATATATATATATATAACGTATTATCTTTATACACACATACATATGCGTGTGTGTACATATATATATATATATATATATATATATATATATATATATATAGAGAGAGAGAGAGAGAGAGAGAGAGATAGAAAGAGGGAATATCGTTAAAAAAATATTATACAGATAAATAAGAAAAAAACGATTGAACATCTCAAAATCATGTTCGTGTGACTCGTTCTGTGAATTATAATCTCTATTATTATCCGAAATAGTTATGTAGACGACATCATTGCGAATAGACAAGCAATGTATACAAGTGAAAAAAAAAAAATTGATTCGAGGAACCGCGCAGTAAAGATTGTTGTAAAATCGCGAGGATTCCGCCAAATATTTATACGTTTCGGAAAAATTATGTTCTCTCATGTTGACGATATCTTTCGAATGACACGCGGAGAATGCTCTCGAAAACAGATGTCGAGTGGCCTCATCGAGTGTTGACTTCCGTTCGTTCTAATTTTTTCTTTTCTCTCTCTCTCTCTCTCTCTCTCTCTCTCTCTCTTTTTCCCCCGAACATACGATACATGTATAACGTCAATCGATACATACTATAATACAATACATACATATATTAAAGGGTAACAAAAATAAAAAAGGAGATCGGAGTATAAACAGTTCTGAATATTTTTTTCCGTTTTTCTTTTCTTCTTTTACATTTCTTTTATTTTTATTTTTATTTTTTATTTACGCGCGCACGTGCGCGCGTATTTTCGTTCTACGCGTAAAGACCGACTTATACATGTTTGCGTTATCAATATATATATATATATATATACGAGTAAATTCGATTAAAAATTATACAAGTACGTCGACAATAACGTGTTATGTTTTTATCAATTTTATATACGTGTTGCGTGTATGTATGTGCGTAAACACACACTACTACTACTACTATATAACTCATATATACGCGCCCCCATGTATTGTACGTGTACGAACTTTATTTGTTTTTCGAGTGAGTCGTCACACCAACAGCCAACCAATGAATATCGCTGATGTAACACGCTAAATTCGTAGACCTGACCTGTGGCAACGATATGTGAATAACGGAGGACACCCGGTAGATATATATTTTGTTAAGGTCGATACGCATATAATCTTTTTCAATTTCTTCAAGTTCTTTTTATAGACGTTCCGAAAGCACACGTTTTCTCGTACGTGAAAGGATCTCAACGTTGCTCACGCATATTTTCGTAATCCCGTCATTTTTCTATTTCTTCTTTATTCTTCTCTTTTATTTTTTTTCTTTCGTTTTTTTTTTTTTTTCTTTTTTTTTTATAACAGCGGACCATCCATTATCCTATTTTTTTACTGGCCCGGGGGCCATCGATGATCGGCGGCACTGTACTTTGTAGACTTTACTAAAAACGTTTTTAAAATTTGTTTTCTTTTTATTTTTTTTTTTTTTTTTTGCTATTTATAAGTCCGAAAGGATAATTTTTTTATTGCGTGTAAAGTCCAATATATCGAGATAGAAAAGAGAAAGAAAGATAGGGGAGAGGTGAAAACTTATGAGGGTGAAACCTAACTGTATTTTTTATATAAAATGAAAAAAAAAGAATAGAAAATCAAAAATATAGTCGTTGAATATATATATATAATACCTATATATATATATATTCTCGTGGGATCAATATGTAGATTCGTGTGATGAAAATAACGTTGGTTCATGAGATGAATTTATACAGATTCCATGTATGTAATCAATATGCAGATTCGTTTGATCATTATACAGGCAGGGAATAATAGAGTTAGAAAAGAATTGGTATAAAATATTTTTATAAGTATTGATAATGATTATCGTTAACTCGCATTAAAGAATTAAATATTATCTCTATTATCTCTTGTCAAATAATTAAACTTCGGATCTAAAGGAAAAAAAAAAAAGAAAGACTTAAAGGTGACGAATAATTTGAAATTCCTATGCAAGGGTTAATATTTTAGAAAAGAAATAACAAGAAAACAAGCAAAAGAAAAGAGAAAAGCAAAAATGCAAAAGAAAAGGGAAGAACAAAAATGTAAAAGAAAATATGAAAAAGAAAAAAGAAAAAAGGGCAAAGTAAATGGAACAAAATTGAACCATAGATGACATTTCAAAGTGAGAACACGTAGCAATTAAACGTTCGACGAGAGATATACGTACATACGTGTTCACGTGTATGGGAGACGCGTGCGCGCGCGCGCATACACGAGCATGAAAGAATCTAATCGATATCAAACGATAATCCTAAGAGACAAGGACAATTAGACGCAGCAAAGCGTCTTTAATCCATTCGAATTGGAATGTTTTGTACGCATCGTTAAAGGTATTCGTTCGAAAGGTCGTCTTCGTTGCTAGATTCTCGTTTGGCGCATTCATTATACTCTCTCTCTCTCTCTCTCTATCACACACACACACATACACTCTCGCTCTCTCCCTCTTTCTCTCTCTCTCTTCCGCCAGACATCATCAACAATATTCTAAACTCGTAATCACGACCTAACGCAACGTAGCCGCGTACGACGACGACAAAGATATTTTCATTTCTTTTTTTTTTGTTCGCTTATCTCTGCACGTATTTAAATACATATACGTGCGTGCATGCGTGCGCACGCGTGTGTGTGTTCGTTTGTTAAATATCCTACGTAATACGTTTTTGTTTATCACTTAATAATCGTCGCCGAGCCATGCGAAAAAGGAAAAGGAAAGGAGAAGAGAAAGAAAGAAAAAAATAAATATATATATATATATATATATATATATAAACAGAAAAAAGAGAAACTAAGCATGTCAGTGATACGGAAGATGAAGTTATCGCATAACAAATATTATCGCGAGAGCCAACACATTTTAAATTGCGACGCACGAATATGATTACGTTTGTACGTAAGTACGTATTATTATTGTGTTTATTCTTGAAAATCATGAAAAATGCCTTTCGAACCGTCCGTCGTATCGCGCACGATACGTCCGCGTTGCGAGAGATTGTTGACGAAAGAAGAAAATGAAAATTAAAAAGAAAAAGGAATAATGACGGATTTTAACTACTCCAGGCGATTCGTTTAAATTTTACACGGAGTAGATACATCGTACGTCTCTCTCTCTTTCTCTATCTCTCTCTATCTCTCTGTCTCTTTCTATTTATTTCCTCTCTTCTCAATTCTATTTCTCGTAAGCCCCGAGTTAAAAAGCAATATAGAAAATGGAACGTTCGTGAAAAACACGATTATTAATGTTTTTCCTATCTCTGATAATAATAACACGTGAGAATTCCAGCTCGGTTTTATGCGAAAGCCAAAAGAAACGTTGCTCGTGTCGTCGTACGGAATAAAACTTTTATACAAAAACATATGTTCCCATCCACTTGTGCAACGGGGATTTATAAAATAATTATATCACAACGATCGGGGATCGTTGAGAACGAATACGATATAAATATTGTATTTTATAAGACATATTAATTATTTTTTGTTTTGTTCGACTACAAACGTAAAAGTAAAGAAAAAAAATGAAGAAGAAAACGAAAAATAAATAAATAAATAAATAAATAAAAGAAAAGAAAAAATCGTTCGATCCGAAATCGAATAAATATTTTAACGACGAGCCGTATGACGCATCGTATATTAGAGAAGGTTTCGTTGTATTCGAAAAATTTTATGCTCCGTTTGAGTCACCTTTCGATAAAACTTTATCGCTCGTTTTTGAGAATTGACTTTCGATACGGATAGCTTTTCCCTTTTTTTCGTTTTTATTTCATTTTGCACAAAGTCATCCGTACGAGTAAGACTTTTCGTTCTTTAAACGTCGTTCTCCTTTTCTATATAATTTTGTTTACGAAAAAAAAAAAAAAAAAAACGAAAAAAGAAAAAGAAAGAATCATTCGGCGATGAGAAACGCTTGAATGCGATCATTTGTAAAAATTATTATACGAACAAGTGGATTATCTTCGAATTAAAACGAAGTAAAACATTTCGTATATATATATATATATATATATATATATATATATATATATATATATACACGTATATAGAATCATACGGTTATACATACGTGTTCGTATATGAAATCATAAAAATTTATCGACGATCAAAACGAGATATCGCGTATAAAACATGTCCGTATAACACGAAGTCGTTCTCGACGAAATTGCAAATTCCACTTTTTTACTGGCCTGGAGGGAAGGAGGAAGAGGGGGTGGATCGGGGTCAATTTTTAGGCCGCGTTTTTAAGCCGTCCCGTTGTTTACCGGTCGAACTAAACACCGTTTGACGTAACCAACGTACCATGGCATAAAATCTTGGCTTTACCTTACAAACCGGATCGAAATGTCGGAGTATTCGCGATGGCCACCCATCGGCATATAGTAGTTGTGTAACGTGATCTCGATCGTAGAGTAACGGGAGGATCGTATGTCGGTGGTGGAGAGAGGATGCCTGGCATTGGCACCGATCGCGGAGACTTCGTAAAAGTAGGTTTCTGGAGCGACAGCTGCACCAATGATACCCTGGAACGATAATAACAACAATGACAAACAACGATAACGTTCGCGAGAATATGGTCCTGGAAACATTTTTCACGTTGACTAAGGTCATCCTTTTCAATCCGACGATTTTATATTATCAACGTATAAACGAATAACAACGGGTTTATATTCCTTCTCTTCCTCGTTTTCCTTTTCTCTGTATCAACAAATTAATACATCACGATATCTTTCTCGTCGTAATAATTAACAAAATGCACAGTATTTTGTTATGCATATGCGCATACATGTTTGTATGTACGGAACTACATTTTCTCGATTAATTTATTATTGTAAAATTTAATAAATTAATAATAATAAAGAATATAAATGAGCGTACTATGTAAGAGTAAATCATTTTAACGAGAGCTTTACGAATAGTCGACATTTATTCGTTTGTTCTTTTTTCTTTTTTTTTTTTTTTTCTTAATGCTCGTGGTCACAAAAATGTGTTCTTAAAACAAACAAAAGAGATCATTACACTGTAATTCGAACGATTAATATTAATTCTTACGTTTCCAATATGTCAATCGTTTATTTGTAATATTCTTAATGAATATGATAAGAAGGACAAGAAAAAAAAATCGTTGATGGATTTGAACACGGGATAGAAAAATGTGATAATATGATTTATTCGTTGTTCATATTGTTTTCTATGATAAAAATCTAACGGACAACAATATCAACGATGATATAAATAGATCGATAACCATGATTTTTCTGACAATACCTTAAGAAGACTCGTAAACGAGAAATTCGAAAGAGATAGAACCTCCTTCTCATCTTTCTAGTTTAGAAAAGAAACCGTGTGAAAACACATACGTAGACTCGTTGTAAGAGATATAGCAAACGATAAATTAATCGATCTATTATTAACCTACGCGATCTATCCGTTTACGTAAAGAAAATGTATTCGCATTCAAGATCTCTCTCTCTCTCTCTCTCTCTTTCTTTCTTTATCCATTTATCTCTATCTATCCCATTCTATTACATCTCAAACGGGTCGTGCGTAATTGGCATTAGAGGTACGCCAATAATTACACGTACGTAGATAATAGCGTTGGTTATATAACGATCGGATCGAATTGACCCGTACTTCGCTAGTTGTCGATTAATTGTTTTATCAAATACGCGTGGCCAAAAAAAGAAATAAATTGTTTTCGACAACTAATGGTATACGTCGAATGACACAGTTCCGATTATATTATACAGGGTTTCGTCGTTTTCAAGTTCAATCGAATTAACGAACATAATTCTTCCTCTCTTTTGTCTTACTTTAATGAACACCTCTTATATTAAGCTTATAAGAATATAATATATATATATATATATATATATATATATATATATATATATATATATACGATCTAATGTAATTTATTCTATCAATGTAATTGATCTAATAAAATTTCTTCTTGAGAAAATTTCAGATTTTACAATCGTACTAGCTTAACATAGATATAATATATATAGTATATCTCTTACCTTACGTACCACGTCTTAACAGCTACGCGTCTTTTCGAGAACTGTCTTGTCCTCTGAACTTATCATTTCGTTCGCTTGTCCTTTCGTCCTTTCTTTCCGATAACAAAACAATAGTCTTATTCGAGTCCTCACGAATGCGTATATATATATATATATATATATATATATATATATATACACGCATGCATACATACACACACACACACACTCGTTCTCATAACAAAGCTTCGACAAATTCTCGATCAGACAGTTACGCGATGACGCAACGAGAAACGATGTACACACACTCACACACAAAGGCTCGCTCACACTTTGTATTAAAGCGTCTAAGAAAATTCTCGATACCATGTATATGTGTATATATATATATATATATATATATATATATATATTTTATTTTTATTTTCCCTATCCTATATATATTTATATGTGTGTATGTATATATATATATATAGGTTGGGGAATAATTATGAACACTTCGAATATATCCTTTCTTTTTAGAGACACAGGGAAACTTTCTATACAAAAGTCGTACGATACGGAGAGAGTAATAATATGATGGTAATAATATTTTGGTAAATTTACGCTGACCAGCTGGACAACGTAGTATCACTATACCTATTACTACGAACAGCTGATAGCATATGTATTATGAATGAAATGAATGAAAATCTTTCGAAGTCGATCGTGGTTACTTGAAACCAATAGTACCGTTTTCAATTCTAATTCATTATTTATTTATTTAAATATCGCGACAATATAGGTGTAATAAAATCGATTCTGTTAATAATTTAAAAAAAAAAAGAAATGATATTTCTCCTATACTTTCGTAATGAAGATACAAATGCGATGAAATCGTTTCAATAAAATCAGATGAATTTTACGTTTTTCGTCGTATAAAACGAAAGATATTATTTATTTATTTAATAATCGTTATTGATAATAAATTAACGGTCGAAATTGTTTTATTGTTGAAATCAATAAAAAAAGAAATAATTCCATGAAAAGTTTTCATTGCCATTTAATGATTATGGAAATTAATTATATTCAATTGAGGGAAGGAACACTAATTATATACACACACACATACATATATATATATACGCATATTAATATGTGTTTGTGTGTGTGTGTGTGCATGTGTGTTTGCGTTGTATGAGAGTGGAAGAGAAAGGAAAAAGAAAGTGTGTTACTAAAAAATGATTTCGATCACTTGAAAACTAAATAAAATCACCAAATTATTAGAAAATGTATTTACAGAAAATTGTTTTCTTTTTATTAAATTGTTAAATCGAACATTTAGTGGGAAACGTATAAACGTTTTTCTTTATTAAAAATATTTTGTTTTACATCGCTCAAATAAAAAAGTAACGATAATTAAATCAATCACAAACTCGCATTCCTTTTCGACATCGAATAAATAATAACATAAATAATATAATATAATATTTGCTTATCGCATACCAAAATTAAAATTTGTCAATTAAAATGAAAATTGTTGCTCCCGTATAATACCCGTTATACGAGATGATTTTTCCATAAATTTATAATGACATCCCATTAACGGAAAATGTAAAAGTAGCGTTAACAAATTCCTATTTCGATGGTAATAAAAATAAATTACTCTATAAATAAATTAGATATAATCTCTTAAAAAAAATATATATATATATAAATATGTATGTAGGTATGTATAAAAACTTCTCGTGCATCAATACCGATTATAAAATACATTGCGAAATAAATAAATAAATAAGTAAACGAATAAATCAATAAATATGATGAGTAAATTTAAATAAATTGTAGTTTCTTTGATTTCTTTTTTTTTTTTTTTGTTTTTCATCATAAATTAGGCCTTTCTTTTATCGACGAGTTTTAATATTTGATAACGGGCAATCGTAACAATCTTCATCACTACTGGAACAACAATTGCATGAGGAACAGCTGCAAGAGGACGAGGATTGTTCTGAAATTGAATGGTTTTTTTATTTTTTATTCATTATTTTTTTATTTTTATTTTCAACGCATCATTGATAGAACGACACATTTTTAATTAATGTAATTAAATCGACGCGACGAATCATACCGACCATCGATAATGTCCTCATTAATAGAGTTAACAATCTAATTAAGGATATGATTTTCTAACTTCGTTCAAAGGGAATTATTAATCGAGGGAGATCAAAAGGGTTCGTCATCACTGAGATATGATTGAAAAATAATTTTTTATTATTTGTTAACGAAAAGAAAAAAAAATAATGATTATCTTCAGAAGAAAATCAGATTTTTCCTTGTCGATCTCGAATGAGAATTATTTCGTTCGAATGGCTCTTAATGAATGACACGTTTGCGTTGGTTAAAAAGATAGCTGATTAAATAACTTCGTGAAGGAAATATTAGAAATACAGAGGGATGGAGGAAACGTTTGTAAAAAAAAAAAAAAAAGAAAGAAAAAAATAGAAAAACTAAAAGAATGTTCGATCGACATTCATAATTCGACTTACTTGAACGTCGCGTAGATTTTTTCTTGGAGGTTTTGGTTTTGTTAATTTTGTTCTTCTTCGACTTGTTCGAAACCTTTCCCTTCGACCTTTTCTTATTGCTTCTACGTGAGACCAGCGCACAATCGGAAGAATCGGAACAATCTGAACAATCTGAACAATTGCAATCGGAACAATCGCAATCTGAAGAATCCTCAGAAAATGAGGATTCCGAAGTAGTGGTGAATGAATGTTTACTTTTCAATTTCGATAGTTTTTTTCTATCCTTAGGTATTTCTTTACGAACTTTTTTTATTCCTTTTCTCGGTGCCATTTCTAACAAAAATGAAGAGAATAAAAATATATGATTAAAAAAGAAAATATATACGCACGCGCATGCGCGATTTATATTATATATATAAATATATAATACATATAAATATATAAAAAATAATATAAAAAGAAATGTATAAGTAATATTGTATATAAATATCAAAATATTTATAATAAATATATGTACATGTAATAAATGATATAATAAAGAAACGAAGAACGAAATAAATACGTGAATTATAAAAATATTCGAAAGGAATAATACAAAAGTATTAATTATATTAATGATATAATGATAAAAAAATAATTTAAAAACAAATATATATATATATATATATATATGCGTGCGTATGTGTGGGTATACATACATGTATATAAATATGAATAATATTAATAAAAAAAAGAACTGAATATAAAAGGAAAACAAATAAGATTATTCTTTTCTTGCAAATTTATCCATTATCTTTTCAATACTCTCCAAATAGATATAAATTTAGCTATTGACACGATGATTTTTCTTTTTACACTTAATAAGCATAATTAATATTTGACATCACCGATTTCTAAAGTACATGTATGTATATTTATAACGCTCGAATATTATTTTGGCGGAACGTATTTCGACTTTGTCCGATCGAGTATCTCATCCCGTATATAAACACATTTCGAAGGACACTTAAATAACATTCCGATGATTTGAAATTAACTCTGATTTAGAAATTGGATTTTTGCATACGATTTCGATATAGTATTCAAGTTTCAACAAACCAAACGAGGACGATCGATTTACGAAAAAAAATTTAATACAGATTCAATCGAAATATTTTTCCAAACATTATACGAGTACGCGTTTCCTTCGATACGATTGGAAAGAATATTTGACAACGTAACGATGTAAATTTGTAAATATCAATCGATAAACTTCCCGTTAATCGCATATCGCTCGACAAAAATTCGTTCGCGTTAGATCTCGTATTGTATTATTAAGAAAAAGAAACAAACAAATTTCATACCTGTTGTTGATTTAGGCGAAACCCGATGAAAAAAACTTGAAACTTTTCACTTGCCAAGTATACACGTGATTGGATATATATTTAGCAGAAAAAGATAAGTTTATAAAAATGTTCTCCGTGGATGGACGAATAAATTTTTGTTGAAATTTATCCTACGAAAATCGGAACGGAGAAAGTACGTAAAATCTTCGTATATAAATAGATCTATGAGGATCTCTAGCTACGATCTAACACTCAATAAAGACATTTTGTCCTTCTCATCAATATTTATATAGGTATGTACACACATACACACACGCACGCAACATACACAGAGAGAGAGAAAGCATATACAAATACTGTTTAGATATTCGATTTCAATTCATCGAATTCGATTCGATAATATATATCTTTTCGAGTTTGAAACATACATGTCGTTAGAAATTCTAATCGCTTGATGTTAATATTTTTAATATCGTAGCAATCGATCGAGAAAAAAAAGAAAGAAAAAAAAAAGGAAAGATCATGATATATTAGTTTCTCTACGGTATTCCAACGATTCGTATCAACGTGTATCGCGTATATTATTATAAACGTAAAATTCACCGACACGAGTAGAAATTAGAGCATATAACGTGTACGATACATTCGAAGCAATGCCAGATTACGAATCATTATGCAACACGAATATTGACGCAATCCAATCCTAGGCAACGAGCCGATCTATGCGAAATCTTGAATTACACGTATCATATATATATATATATATATATATATATATATATATATATATATGCATAGATACTCTTACGTGAATACATAATTATCTAAGTAAGAGAAATGATGAAGAACGTGACTGATCTAAATTCTAAATAATAATATTTCTCATTCTTTTCTTTCTTTCTTTTTCTTTAATTAACAAAATAAATAAACGACAAAAATAATAATTTCTTAAGTACATACATACATATATATATATAAATGTGTGTGTGTGTGTGTGTATTTTTTTTTTATTAAATTATTTATGGAAATAAAGAAAAAGAACTTGTTACGTAATAAATTTGAATTTATTCGTAGAGAATGATTAATTGAACGTACTTAACGGGAAATAAAGGGAAAACGTTATTTGATTATAATTAAATACATATACTTTGTGTAAGTAAATGAATAGATTAAATTAAATTAAGCTCGGTTCGTCCTGTATATATATATATATATATATATATATATATATATATTTATTTATTTATTTATATATAAGGCTAAGTAAACGGCTAGCCTATTATATCACCAGCAGTTGTATTTTCGAAGCGAGAAGGTAGAGAGTCGGGCCCGTGAACCCAACAAACAACAATCGAGCACGTTGCAGTAGCGCACGTGACTTATTCTACAAGAACTTTCCCGTCTTCGTACGTTCCTTTACGTCCTCTTCCCTTTTATGTATCTCCTCTTTCATCGTCAATTAGTCTCGTTGTCAGTCACGAGAGTATACCAACGCGAAAAGTCTTTTTACGAAGAGGAAAAAGAAAAAAAAAACAAAAAAATAAAACATAACGCTTGACGTTATAATCGTCGACGGATTGGTTTTCTTTCTTTCTTTCTTTCTTTCTTTCTTTCTTTCTTCCTTTCTTTCCTGTTTATTTTTGTTCCTTATTTATTTATTTATTCATTAATTTTTTTTACTGTCTCTTTTAAACATAATCACTCGCGATACTTTGTAGCACGTTCATTTTTTTATATACCGTCTACAGTTCTTCTCCTTCTTTTCTCCTTTTTTTTTGTTTCGTTAAATACCGCGATTCATTTCAAGGCCAATGATTAACTATAAACCATCGTGTCTTCAAAATGAGCATACGTGTGATCGAAAGTTACGTAAATTGCTAATATGCTTCGCGAGATAAAAGGTTCCGGCAAATGAATTAATCTTTTCTTTTTTTATTTCCTTCTTTTTTTTTTTTTTTTTTGTTTAACCAACATATTATACGGGGTGTGAAATTTTAAAACGCGACATATCGCCGATCCGATACGATCATACAAAACGAATGTTTCGAAACGAAAGAGAATTGTTGGGTTTGTAAGGGACGGGGGAAAAGCGTGACTCTAGCTATCTCACGGTTTACGTTGTTCTCGAATATAGGAAAGTCTGGTAACTTGATTTTATTTGAATATACTTGAATATACCTTTATGTCGAACAAAAGTTGTCGAGAATATTTAATAAGAATCCAACGTTGACTTACGATGTAAATTTTCATCGATATTTCATCTGTGCGCGATCGCAATAAATTTCTACGTGACCACCGAAGAGTGGATCGTGCTTTGAAATGATTACAACTACAAAAACGTATTAACAAAAAAATAAATAAATAAGAAAAGAAAAACGAATCAAATCGATTTATGAATACATTGTAATGTTCTACGAGATAATTGATCGCACCGATGAGATTACGGGGGTTTGTTAAACTACATGGGACCCCATAACTCGATGAGATACGAATCAAAAGGGATTCGTAGTGAGTGCTCGTTCGATACGTATCTTCGTGAAAGATATTACCCCAAAACGAATTTCGATATCCCGATAACAAAGGCGTCTTACGAAATAGTTACGTTTCTCACCGAATATCGTAATACAAATTTTATACGAAAGATTTCTTTATCAAATATAACAGGATCGGTGATATTTGGCCATGTCGTTTTAAACGAGACACCCTGTATATATACATTTTCATATATCGTATGCTTATATATATATATATATACACATACTTGTTGGACCAAGATCTTTATTAGGAAAACTTAATATTAACTCTCCTATCTCGCGTTTACCGCTCGATCGATCGAAACCACAAAATTACGACATCCCGTAATACATAGATGTTATTCGCACACGACTAGCCGATATATATGTATGTGTAAATATGTATATATATATATATATATATATATATATATATATATATATACATATATAAGTTATTGTCGATTATACTTATTACACTCCGTAATCATTTCGTCCCGATTGCGTTCACCATCCTGAAGTTTTATGCTTTACGAAAGACGGCCTTGTTGTAATTCGTTGATCATTATTTATATTGGATCAATTTGTTCGAATTAATTCCTTTCACATCTTTATTTTCAAGCGAATATCTCTTACCACCTTCGGGAGGATAATTTTGTGGATAAAGAAATATCTTCGAAGATATCACTTTTCTGATTGTTTTCTTTTCTTTTTTTTTTCGTAAAAGTATATTTAAACTCGTATTGAAGGATGATAGGAATGTTCTGTCCCTTTTTTTTATTTTATTTATTTATTTATTTAGTTTGGTTTCTAATTTATACGCATTGACAACTTGAATAAAATGAATAATCCTTCAAACGAAATTCTTTCATAACTAATGACTTCGAAGATGTTCTTACGATTGGTTTTAAAAAATATCTTAATTAAAAAAGGAATAATATTAATAATAATATAAACATATACAGATATAAAAATATAATGATAAAATAAAAAATATATTATATATATATATATATATAAATATAATATTATAATATAAAACTTTTATAAGAGTTTCATACTAATTCATACGTATTAGATACTTCGAAAGAAAATTAATGATACTTCCAAATAAATCTGTACTTCTCTTTTATTTTTAACGTTTTTAACAATTGGAAATATCTTTTTATAGTTGAATTAGTTAGTTTGAATATAGTTGAATATAGTTGAATTATATATACATATATATACGTACGCGTGAATATGTACATATGTATATATGTATGAGTATTAGCGGGGTTATACTTATTATACGTAACGATGTGTGTGTGTGCGCGCGTGTGTGTGATGTATGATATTACCTAAATATTTGCATACCGTTGCGAGATATAATACAGCTCGATTCATCTGCGAAAGAATCACTTATCTCAACTTTATCTATAAGTTACATAATCTTATACCGGCTGAGTGGTCTCTATAAATATTCTAAAAGTTCTTTCAGCTTTGACGTATGTTATTTACTCGTAGATGCAAAGTGTACGCATATAAATATACGCAATGCATTTTAAATGCAATTTAAATCATTGAATAAAAAACTCATTCGACCATCCAATAATTTCATTCGATTGGACGAATATGTAACAACGATTGAAGAATCTATAGGATGCATATATTATCTTCTTCTTTCATATATATTATATATATATATATATATATATATATATATATATATATATATATATATACAGCAAATATTAATATAGTTTTATATTATGCATCTAAATTACGTATGTATCCTGTTCCGGTATTGTCACGAATACTACAAATTTAATCGTCTAATCGTCGTAAACATTTCTTTCGTATTTTAAACAATAAATAAACCATATCGTTTATTTATTTCTTATACCTTATCATAGACGATATATTTGTTAGATTTTATCGTAAACGGTATAATTTGTTACGTTTTATCGCAAACGATAGTACCTAACGAGAATAATCCGTACCAAGGGGGATAGAAAAATACATTTTCTCATTTCTGATACAAATGAAAAAAAAAAAAAAGAAAAAAAAAGGAAGAAAGGAAAAAACTGGGAGAAAGAAAATGATTAAAGAAAATAGAAAAAAGAAAAAAAGAAAAGAAACAAGCATTAACAAACGAAAACGAAGAAAGGGAAAAAGAAAGTGACTAATCTCCTCGAACGAAACGAGTTGCGATTGAAACTGCATACGTCGAGGCATACCAACGATCCGTGGAAGATAATTTCTATTTCCCCCCCACCTACCTCCTCCCACCGTCGACATTTACGTAAAGACTTCAAACGGTTAGACTTAAAACGGATTCATCAATAATTGAAAAATAAAACAGATTCGATTTAGGATAATCCGATTTGTAGACGGTCGAAAAGGATGAAAAGGATGAAAAGGGGTGAAATACGAGATTGAGACTGGACTCTGTGAGAGAGAGAGAGAGAGAGAGATAGAGAAATTCGACGTTCCAACTTCCTTCTTTTGCCCCTCGGACCTCTGCTCGTCGTTCTAATGCCGTTCCCTCACCCACCTTTTCCGGCCGCTTTGGGATCTCTCGAAAGCATAGTTAACAACGTTACGTCATCCATCGTGCTTTGCTGAGTCACACCATAGAACCCTCGGCTCTTTATCTGTATATCTCTATGTCTATATCTCGCTCTCTCACTCTCACTCTTACTCACTCTTACTCTCTC
>OU964975.1:3829290-3849290 GCA_918808275.2 Dolichovespula sylvestris
TTTCGTTTCTTCTTCTTCTTCTTCTTCTTCTTTTTTTTTTCGATTAAAAAAATATCTCCACGTTTTCGTTACGATCGTTTGTTCGAAGTAACCTCGAAGTTCGTTACGCATATTTCGAGCGACGTGTTTTAACGCGGAAAAGAATTTTTGTTTTTTTTTATTTTCTTAGGAGGAGGGGAGTAGGGGAGACCTTTTGAACGTTCGAATTTGAGCAATGCTTTTTGTAAAGGGGAAACGAAACGAATTTGTAAGATATCAGAGTTTTTAGTATAATAGTTATTACGATCGAAAGTAATTATTTCGAAAGATGATAAATAATTAAATCGCCATCCGGTATAATGTAAACGACGAATATCTATGCTCTAAGTATACATTATAATAAAATCAGATTTTTCTCCGATATATTGTAACATTTAATTTATATTAATTCGTTTGCACAGTATCGTAGAAACCTTCGAATATCTAAATGGTGAATGATATTAAAATCAGAGAAAAAAAAAAAAAGAAAGAAAAACCCTCGAGACTTCTTGAAGCGAGACGAGATAGAGTGACCAAAAAAAAAAAAGAAAAATGAAAGAAAAAACGAAATCAATCCAAACCAAATAAAAAATAATTATAAAAATATAATCCGATAAATATCTACGGTCATCGTGATTATATTATTATATCTATTATTATTATTATTATTATTATTATTATTATTATTATTATTATTATTATTATTATTATTATTATAAAATCGTATTAATTCGTTGGTATTGGAAAGACGGTTTCGTTATACGCGCGCGCAATCGATTCGCTCTCGTTAACACTTACTCACACTTACAGTCATCCATTAATAAACTTATTAACCCGATTCGCGTTGCACCATACCAATGCATTATTACGTACAATTATACGATATATATATATATATATATATATATATATATATATATATATATATCGGATTATGCAAATTTATCCAAGAATTTCTCAACTGCGAGACTCGTTCGTTCTACGGGACGAACTTCGAACCGTAACTTTTTCTTTTTTCGTCGCAACAAAAATTATATCGTAACGAAGAATCTTTCAGGATCTTTTTCATCTTAATGAACAAAACGTACCAACGAACGAACAAATAAACAAATGGTTCTCTTTCCCGGTCGTGCAATCGTCTCGATTGATATAAATGATCGAGTACTCCCCACCGATTGGAAGACGCCGAGAACAATGCCATGCACGATTTCGCCTTCGTTTTTCCATTCGAATCCTCTTCTTCATGTCATTCCCAGCTATCAGATCGAGTACTATGCTTTTTATCAAATCAGATCACAAGGATCAGGTAAATATATATATATATATATATATATATATATATATATATATATATATATACACATATGAAGGGTGTCCGTCAATAAACGTCCAAAAAGAATTATATCGCGAACGAATTAAAGTTACAAGGTAAGTTTTTAATAAGAGAAATGACATTGTTTCTTTCTCTTTTATTACTTACGACTCAGCTGCTAAGTGCACGTTTTTAAAGAATACCCTCTTTACGTTCTTTCTTTCTTTTTTTTTTTTTCTTTATTTGTTTTATCTTTCATTTTTATTCTTTTATCTTTCATTTCATTTATATTATTCTTCTTTCATATTTTATCCGTTTATCTTTCTCACCCTTTTTCCTGTTTCCATTTTAATTTCTTCCAAAAAAAAAATTTTAACCAACGTTCGATTGACATTGATAATTAATAATTGACGATCGATCGAAACTCTCGTTACGTTCATTAATGTTCGCAACAACGTTCCATAGAGTATTTTCCATTGTGAGATCCCGTGTAAAGAAAATTTCCTTTGCATTAGAATCACCCGGATAAACGCGTTGTAAGTGAAATATTCGACACGCATTCGTTGTCACTAAAACGTTTCGTAGGTTTCCACGTTTTCAGGTATGCATTATGCATGATGGGAACATTCTCATCCTTTACCCTGACCTTGCCTCTCAACATTTTCTTTCTTTGCCTTTTAAACCCGAGACATTAAAGACATGCTCTCTCTCTCTCTCTCTCTCTCTCTCTCTCTCTCTCACACACTTTTTCTCCTTCTCGGATTCATTGACATTTTTAAATTGTTTCTTTTTCTTTTCTTTTCTTTTCCTTTCTTCTTTTCTTCTTCTTCTTTTTTCCTTTTTTAATTTATTTGTTTCACTTCGAGCAATCGTCAATCATTATGAACTGTTTGCTCACGGCAATATAAGAAGGAAGCTTTTCTATCACTGGTAATTGTTTGCAAAGAAAAAAAAAAAAAAACCGGACACGTAATTACGAACCATTCAATCGTTTCTCTTTCCTCCTTTCCGGTATGAAAATTCCAAGCTAACAATCGGAGTCGACAAAAACGTCAAGTAACACGTGTATGGAATAAAGAACGCATAGATTTAATGACTTCAACTGTGAGAACGAAAAAATCCACACTCAAGCACGCACACATATTATAAAAGTTAAATTGTTTTTATTACTACAAGTATGAAAAAGATCGTAAATAAGATTTAGATTAAGACGCAAGCGCTGACACTAATCAGAATATTTCTCTAATGTAAATAATAATGCAACGAACCTACTGTCTATTTCTTTTTTTCTTTAATTAAAACGTTTAAATATTTTTATTAGAAATGTAGAGTAAAGATAATAAAAAGTTAAGTTAAGGCACGATCACGGCGCAAACCAACACACACACACACACACGCGTATATATATATATATATATTTTTTTTGTAATACAACGAACTTGTCATCGTCGGGTTATTTTACGAACGAAAATGAAATGATCGTTTTATTGAAGGTGCATATGACCAAAATTACATACAATAAATAATACAAATTAAAAGTTAGTCAGGATCTAACTGAGCAACGGAAAACCAATTCATTTTTTTATAATACAACAAATATTGGAAAAATACATGATCATTTATACTATAAACAAAACGACAAATCCTTTCCTAAAATAATTTAACTAATCGTCTTAGAAATGAAGAATTCAATTAAAATAGAAAAAAGTGGAATTACGAAAAATTCATAACAAGTATATTATCTGCATACAACGTATCTGGACATGTATTATCTTTTATTTTTTTATTTTTTTATTTTTTTTTTTTTTGTTAAAAACAAAAATAATTTTCGTCTGAAACCTTTCCTCAACGTTATCACCTTGTCAATTAATCAAATCGAGTATGCCAATGGACACCATATAAATGATGATAAGGAAGGATAAGAAGGAAGAAAAAAAAAGAAAAATAAAACGAAACGACACAAGAGCAGTAACAAAAGTATCCATGTAAAGCATGACAAAGTGAGGGACGAAGAAAACGTGGAAAAGGTAAAAAAAAAAAAGAAAAAAGAAAAAAGAAAAAGGAAAGAAAAGAAAAAAAATAATCAGACGCAATAAAAAGTAATTACATAAGTATATAGTACTACGAACGAAACGGCCGAGCTATTTCATTTTTTCCCCTTTCCCCCTCTTCATTATCTCGACTAATTTATCTAATTGTTCGAAGAAAGAAAGAAACAGAACAAACAGATAAATAAATAAATAAATGAATAAAGGAATGAGTAAATGAGCAAAAGGTTCGGTTCGATATAAATAGAAAAAGAGAAAACGAATTAACAAACAAACAAAAAGAAAAGAAAAGAAAGGGATAGAGAAGAATTGAAAAATGAAAAGAAAAAAAAAAAAGAAAAAGAAAGAAAGAAAAGACACGAATCGTTCGCACTCATTACGCATAATCGCGTTACGAATCGTAAACGAGGCTCGAGTACGGGAAGCGGCGAGTGCATTGATCTTACTTAAACGCGTGCGACGCGAGGAATGATACTTGCGAAACCGTTGCAAAGGTTATGACACCTAGAACGGCAGTTACGGTGCAGTTATCGTTGCATAGTCGAGCGAACATAATCCACTGCTACATCTGTTCCAACACGTAAGAGACCGGCTACTGTACCTCTACGAGCGGATCTTTCGTTTACTCGCCTCGTAAGAAATACACACACAAACACTCACACATACATACAGAGAGAGAGAGAGAGAGAGAGAGAGGCTGACATTCAGCTTTCAAAATTATATTGTCATCGTTGCTTACGCATAAATTTATTATAGATACGTTCGGACGTTCAAAGCGTACGCGCCAACTACAAGTCATTTTACGGACGATTTATCGTAACCATAAGTACAATATGACGTAATTATTAACAATCGTACGATTATCGGTAAAATTATTGAGGTATAACGAAAACAGGTTAATGCAACAACGCCCGATCAATTTGTAATAACAATTTTTCTTACCTTTCCTTCCCTTCTTCAAGATTATTTTTATGATGAATTATTATCCAATGTTTCGAAACGGATATATATATATATATATATATATATATATATATATATATATATATCAACAAGATATTTCATTAATCGTTATTTGATGATATAAAATGGCACGATGGAATAATTAACGATCGTGATTATCGAGTAATTGCAATAGAATAATAATAATAATAATAATAATAATAAAGAAAAAAAAAGATTAAAAATAATAACGTATGATCAATTCAAATAATAGGAGTATATATCTTTATTTTTTTTTTTCTTTTCCTCAGATCATTCCTTTGAATTTATACAGATACGAGGAAATTTTTCGAGAACCTATACATCAAATGCAACGAGACCTTCTATAAGGTCGTTAATTGATAATTAATTGATAATTAAGTAGAATAAAAAAATAATTATTTACGATCATTAAAATAATATTTATCGTATCAATGGTATAAATAACTATTTATGTAGATAAAACTAAACGTTTTCAAAGTATATATGAAATGCTGACAAATCGTTTTATAGTTCATTTGATGCTAATATAGTTCGACGATATGATTAATAACTACGATTATAGTGTTGCGCGACCAATCTATAATATAAAATTATTAATATTAAAACACGTACATCATTCGCAGGTAAATAATTAATTACTACCTGTGATAATAAAATCGGACGTAACAATTTTTCTAGTATATTCGACTATTGATATTACAAGTTCATCGAACTTACGAAAAGAAAATTTAAAGAAAAAAAAAAAAATCTTACGTATAATATTATTTATTCCTATCGTCGGCCAATCGCAGGTAATAATTGATTTTATTAACGAAATTAAATCGTCAATGGATTTAATTAAATAAATCCTATGTTATTACGACGTCGGCGTAATATAAAAAAAAAAAAAAAACAGAAAAACGCCCATTAAATCGAAAGATTTATAATTTAGGAAAAAAGAAAAAATCGAAGATTTTTTTTAATCGATTTACCATGCATCGAACGCGATCATCGTATTTTTCATGATCTTGCGAAACGTCTACGTGCGTTATCTCCGAAAGGGAGAGGAAAAAATTGGAAGAACAAAACGAACGAAACAAAAAATAAGAACGAAAGAAAGAGAAAGAAAAGAAGAGAAAGAGAAAACTTGAGAGAGAGAGAGAGAGAGAGATAGAGAGACCGTTATCGAGGTGACGATATTTAACAAAGCATTTCTCTGATCCTATATGGCAGGTTTGAGAACGTTTAGAATTTAGATAGACACAATCTATCCACGTATGATACTTGCGCAACCAAGTCGCAAGGGGTTATGACACTCGGTGGTCGTGCGCGCGAGCGCACCTCGACTATGCAACATGCTTTATATCGCATTTATATTGTCATTGCTACGTTGCACGTGTCGTTGATCGAAAGGTCCGACAGTCTATCTCTCTTTCTCTCTCTCTCTCTATGTCTCTCCTTCTTTCGTTCTCTTTGTCACGCCAATGGCGCAATCGCCGACTGCACCTACACGTTCATTCATTCCGGATTACACAAGTCCCTTAGGAGAGTGCGCGCACACGATCTCGCCGCAAACGTTAGGAGTAAGTCATTCTACATGAAAAAAAAAAAAAACGAGAAAGAGAGAGAGAGAGAGAGAGGTGACGCGGAAGGAAAGATTAGCTTTGTGTCGTTATTGCGTTAATATAACAAAAGAAATTGCATAAACCGTTGATATCGTTGCAAGCCGAGAAACGACGATTTTTTTTTTTTTTTTACTGCTTTCATTCGTTAAATGTAAAAATGTATATGTATAAAAAAAAAAAAAAGAAAAAAAACAAGAACGAAAGAAACTGATCAATCCGTTCCTTTCACAATTTTACATTAAACGATTCCACTTTCGAATTAATATCTCTGTTATCGATTATTAATAATATTTAGTGTGTACCAACGAACAAAGCTTTCCCCGTTTTGACATTCATTTGGACTCCTTCCCCTTGCGTTCCCATCCCCTCCCCCCATTAACATTTTCAGTTATCTCATTGGAATAGTATATAGCGTTGAGATGAACGATAATGTTACATCAATTCGACGGACGATTTTAAGGTTTAAATTCTTTCTTTCATTCTTTCTTTATTTTTTTTTTTTTTTGACAAAAATTTGAAATCTCAAATTTATTTATTTTATTTTATTTTATTTTATTTTGTTTTATTTTGTTTTTTTTTTTTTTTATTTATTCTTTTTTATTCTTCTTAACGATCTACTAATACCCTTCGATCTTTTCTTCCTTATCGATTGTCGCGTCATTATTGATATTAAAAATAATCCGTAACATTAGTCAAATTAATAATAACGAGTTGAGTGATTTGCATTGCCGAACAGTTGCGATTCGTATGGGAATATTGTTTTCTCGTTAGGTGAATGCAACGAAGAATCAAAAATAAGGACTTACTTTGCCACATGTTTCTTCACGCCTCGTCCGGAGTAAACGGAGAAGGGGAAAGAAAAAGATAGGGTAAGAGAGAAAGAGAGAGAGAGAGAGAGAGTGAGAGAGAGGGGAATACACTTTACA
The DNA here is from genome assembly GCA_918808275.2 of Dolichovespula sylvestris. Classification (NCBI taxonomy): domain Eukaryota; kingdom Metazoa; phylum Arthropoda; class Insecta; order Hymenoptera; family Vespidae; genus Dolichovespula; species Dolichovespula sylvestris. The sequence continues at coordinate 3,836,183 of OU964975.1, forward strand.
CAGTTAGATGGAATTTCAGAGATAATATACGTAATAGGAAGACTGCGTTCATACGGTAGCTAAGGCAACAAGAGCGAGGTTGAGCTATCTTTATCGCTTCGAGGCAGATACCAGCATCCGGTTTTAGCACTCACTCACTTCCACACCCTCCTCCTTCTTTCCCTTAACTTTTACCTACCCTCCGTTTCTCGTCCACCTCCTTACTCTCCTCTTTCTTCCTTTTTTTTTTCCCTCTTTCTACAATTCCACGAATTCTCATTCCTCATATCCGTAATCCACGTTCTGACAAATATTCGTTCTACGACAATTTTGCCTACTACGTAAAGTACATTGTGTGTGTGTGTGTGTGTGTGTGTTATATATACAGTGGTACATGCAGTATTTATATTCTATTGTAAAAATACGAAGATAATGGAAAATATAAAAATAAATTTATATTTATATCGAGATCTTCCGATCATAAGATTGATATTTTATTTATATTTATTTTCTCTCTCTCTTTCTATCTGTCTCTCTCTCTCTCCCTCTTTTTCACACGGTTAAGTGCAACGCCTAAACGGTAAAACTTGATAATGTCGATATATATATATATATATATATATATCGGTTGTTATTAATTATTATTATTATTACTGTCAATTATTATTGTTATTATTTATACGAAGAATAGCAAAGCCCATTTTCTGATTGATTCGAAATTAATGTTTCGAAGTTGCATTTAACAGTATAACAAAAATTGTATATTGTACACTACAGACTATTTATGATATTTAATATTAATTTACAATAATACTAATATATATATTTTTTTAATAATTATATATATATATATATATATATATATAATATTATTTCTAAATATAGATACAATATCTAAAATTATTTCGTCATTATTATTATTATTATTATTATTATTATTATTATTAATATTTATTTATTTTTTAATATTGTATTATTGATATAACATCTCGTTAACTACTAAGATTTAATAATTACTAATGATAGTAATTATTAATTATATAATTGTCATTAATCCTCTACACTACAACGAAATGAATAAATTATTATCTTTGTTAATTAAAAACAAACGAATATATATATATATTTAAGTACGAATTGACTGAAATAGAGATTGTTTTGCTGATATTGATAAATAATACATTTTATAATAACAATAAATTATTAAACAAAAAATGTATGTTTTATGACGAGTAAATAAGCAGTTTCGTAAGTTATAACAAATAGAATACTGGCGTCATCTAACGGGATATCATCGAACTTTGTTTACGTTTTGTCAACAGTGCAGCATCTCTCCGCTAGAGATCAGCACAATAAATTGCTTGATAAGGAGGTTTACTCGTTTATCATATGTGTAAATTTTTAAAAGAAAATGTACTAATGTTTAGAACTAAATACAATTTTTCGTTTTAGTTAACGCACACATTACCCCAATATATAAATATAAATATAAATATAAATATAAATATAAATATATACATATATATGTACATAAATATTATTGAAAATCTGCTAAAAAAGATTTCTACGATTTACAACTTATTATTTAATTATAATATTATTACTATTAAACAAAATCAATTTTTTTTTTTTTTTCGTTATAAGTTAAATTCGTAAAATTTAAATTAAAATCGTTAAACAACAAATTCCTCTTAGTTTAATTCGAATGAAATACATTATACTCGTCCGATTAATCAATAATACAAATTGTTCCTTTTAATTATATTACAATTAATACCACTCTCAACGTGATAAAATTTTCAGTGAAAAATTTAATGAAATAAAAAAACAATTTACGTTAACGATTGAAATTGAAATAACGAAAAAAAAAAAAAAAAGAAAACCAGAAATAAAATTAATAAACCCTCCGAATTCTATTCAATTTAGATTCAATGAGGGGGATCTTATTCTGTGGCATACATTTTTCTATACATTTCTATACATATACATATGCATGTAGAATCGTACTGCAGTCTTGTTAATCGTTATCGTAGTCTTACTAATAAGCAAAGAAAGCACATCGATTGGTCGTTTTAATGAATGCGCATTAATTATCACAAAATCGTTCAATGTCGCGTTCGTACCTGACATTCACTTTCGTTTAAAATGGGGTTATTGTACTCTCTCTATTTCTTTCTCTCTCTCTCTCTCTCTCTCTCTCTCTCTCTCTCTCTCTCTCTCTCTCTCTCTCTCACTCACTCTCTCTCGGTCTCGCTCTCTGCTTTGAACGATATATTGTGGGGGTGTAATATTCTACAATGGCTTTAGGGCGCATGCGCGTTGACCGTTGTCCACTTAGAAGCGTTCGTTCCTTATTCTCTCTCTCTCACTCTCTCTATTTTTCTTTCTTTCTCTCTCTCTCTCTCTCTCTCTCTCTCTCTCTCTCTCTCTCTCTCTCTCTCTTTCTCATCGTTACAATCCACCTGCGTTTCAACCTAAGCTTTTCCACCTGCGAAACTCGATAACATTATAACCGAGCAACATCGAACAATTCCTCTTAGTTTTAGCTTCTCCAAAATAAAATAAAAAAAAAAAAAAAGAAAACAGAAGAAAAGTAAAAATCCTGAGTGAAATCCTAAGGAATTCGGATACGAGAAAAGGGAAGTAAGTGAACATAATTTTTTCAATACGATACGTACATACGTTTACAATGAGGGTGAACCGTGCCTAACGATTGATTAGAAATCGTTCGTTTTTCAATCTCTTCTCTTTCTACTATTTTCCTTTCTTTGTCTTTGTAGATGAATTTTTTGTAATTATCACTTTTGGTTTTTTCATTATTTCATTTTTTCATAGTACGTGCTTATAAAAACACATCGTATAATTGGATTTATTCGCAATACCACATATTACTCGTATAATTTTCGAAGACATTTTTTAAGTCTAACTATAGTATACTTACACTGTCACACGAAGAGAGTTTTGTGTGTGTGTGTGTGTGTGTGTGTTGCGTGTATCTGTTACGAAAGTTTTTCTTTTATAAATAAAAAAAAAAGGAAAAAGAAAGCAACTTAATTATCAATGATTTATTCATCCCTCGTTACTGGACACCATTTTGATTTCGAACAATTTTATTTTGTAAATAAAAAAAACAACATTATATATATATACATACATATATACATAATTTATTTATACTCGTTACTGGCCATTCCTTAATTTTCGAACATCTTTTATTTTATAAAAGAGAAAAAAATAAGATTATATTATCATAATTTATTTTTATTATCGACATTATATCATCGTAATTTATTTGCACTCGTTATTTTTTTATTTCAAACTTTTTTTCATTTTTTTCATTGGTAACAAAAATTACCTATTTTAATAATACGCAAGTTTCTCGTCATTGAAGATAATTAATCATAGGTTGAGTCACCCTCTACTTATATATTATATATATACACTTTATAAATCTTTTCTTCCGCTGAATAAAATCTCGATATTATCACTCAGTTAATTGCTAAGAACTTAAAAGTAAATCCAAGTCTTTAAAGAAAACATTAATATGTAATAACAATTAAAGAATATATATATATATATATATATATATATATATATATATATATATGTGTGTGTGTATGGAAGTGTACATTATATCGTAAATTTATTATCCATGAAAGTAAACAGCTGCTTGTAAACGATTATAACCTTATGAATCATTGATGCAAATTGCATGGATCTTTTCTAAACAAATAAGCGAAACTATTTAAGTTCGATTTTTCATTAAGCCTTAAACTTATATTTTGTAATAAAGTCCATAGAACTAAACTTGACGACTCGTTTCGTTTCGATTTTAACAATAAACATTCCTTGTATAAAACCCAATTCATTGTCTTTCCATTGAAAGAAATGATACGATGCGAAAACAAACAAATAAAAAAAAAAAAAAGATAATAATAAAATGAATAAGATGGACGATATTACTTTATACCATCTCTTTTCTTTTCTTTTTACCTTTTGCTTTGATAAACATTTAATAAAGGTATTGTATCGAAGGAAACAAAAAAAAAAAAAGAAGCAAAGAAGAGAAAGAAAAGAAAAGAGAAGCAAAGGATAATCGATAAAAAGACGTCGATTGTTTATTTATTTTTTATTTTCTTTTTTCTTTCTTTGTCAAACCAACATTTTCACTTTTGATCAATAAACGACATCTGTACTTATTGCATGTTACTTTAACGAGTGCACGGAAATATTTTATCCCAATGAATTGAAAAACATTCATCGTTAAATATTTTTGGTCAACGTAGAAGTACCCAACGTATGTAAACGCTTCTTCTCTACGTCACACTTCGACTACTACTTTAATATCGATTTTCTGTTCGAAAAGAAACCGCGTAAAACGCGCGTGACACTTAACATCAAAAATTTACACCCTGTATCCCAAGAATTGTCGCTTTCGTGTCGCGCGACACATTGAACGTGTGAACTTTGTCCAAAGACTCCTCGGGATCTAACTTTACGTAAGAATTTAAATGGATGAGAAATTTTCGATCGAAGTATATATATATATATATATATATATATGGTACCTAAATACATGCATACGTACGTACGTATATATTTTTAAATCAAAAAAAAAAAAAAAGAAAAGAAAAGGAAGAAGAAGAAAAGAAATGTCTGAAAGAGTGCCAAACGCGTAGACCTTTACAATCCGCCAGTCTTAACTTTTCGCGAATCGATATCTTGCGATTATGACGTTGAATTCAAGGTAACGCACGCGAACAATCACACACATACACACATATAAAAAAAAAACCCACAAACACACGCGCGATTAAGTTTCGTAGACTTACCTTTTTTTCGTCATACCACGCAATCGCCAAAACACATTTTCTTTTTTTTTTTTTTCCTTTCCACCCATTCGCAAATTTCGTCGTTAACCGTTCGAATCTCTGCGATCACACTTTTAACAAAGGAAAACTTCTTCGAATATAAATCGATACGGCGGAATATAAATCGTTAACGCGTCGATACGGAACGATCGATCTTTCGTTGGGATAAAATTAAAAACGAAAAGAAGAGGAATTAAAAAAAAAAAAAAAAAGAAGAAAATTAAGAAGAAGTATATGAGCTCGTAAAATTCAAAGTTAGATAAATGATTCGTTAAAAGGATCGATTCAAAGGCCATCCCTCTCTTTCTGTTCTTTTGATCATTCAACGTTTCGATAGAAGGAAAAAAAAATAAAAAAATAAAAAAAATCGACCGCCAAACGGATCACAGTGAAATCTCGTCCGTACGTTATATCGGATATAATATATTATTAAAGGAAAAATGATCAATGTCGGGATACTCTCTTGCGTTTCTTCGTGGCCTTAGGCATTCACTCGCGCTATGTTAATGCCGTACGTGAGCCCGCTAGCGGGGGAGCCCTTTGATATTTCTTAACTGTTTAAATTTATTGGCAAACTAAAGATCGGGCTTACTCGGGGAAGTTAACGTGTTGGGAGAGGATGTTGGCTAGATTGAAGAACTCCTGTCAGTGCCCAACACCGAAGTGCAACTTTCATCTTCCAGGAATGGAGAAGCCGGAATCATCCGCTGACGGTGCCAGTGCTATGGATCTCGAAGACAGGGATCCGAATAGCCTTAATCAACATCTTCAGGTTAACTTAAAACCAGCCAATTTTGTTTACTTAATAAGTAACTTTATTTATCGTCTGTACGATATATAAAATCACACGAGATTTTAAGATAATTAATATTTATTTATTCGTTCGTTCGTTTATTTATTTATTTAATTATTTGTTCATTTGTTTATTTGGAGAAGTTAAAACGATTAATAAATGAGACATTAAGTGATACATCCAAATAAGATATGTAGGATTAAGAGAAACTTTGTAATTTATTTTTTCTTTTTTTTCTTTTTTTTTTTTTTTTTTTTTTAGACGTCTAATGACCTTTAGTTTTTCTTTTGGCATACCCTGCGTTAGGTTTCTCTTTTTATCTTTTCATCGATTTCTTCTTATTTCTTTTTTTCTTTCTTCAAGTTTTTAGATACGACCTTTTTTTATTCTCCTGAAACTTTCAGACACACGCTGGGGCATTTTCGTCTTCTTTGACTTTTTTATTTAAAGGATAAATAAAATCAAATATCAAGAGAGATCGTATTTTTAACAATTCGACCGTTCAAGTGAATGATTTCTTTTTCGTGAAATTTTCAACGCGAATTTTAAACGGTTTCAATAATTCAACGGACGATTTCTTTTTTCCCCTGCCGATTAATACAGCCGAAAGTCAAAAACAAAAAAGAAAAAAAATATATATATATATATATATATTAAATCAAATATTTTAAGAGCGAGAAATAAAATAATCTTTAACTATTTCTTACGAAACGCCTAAAACCATTTCTCTTTCATTAAAACAATTGACTAAATTGTCTAACCGAGTAATCAATAGAAAACCAAAAAGAAAAAAAGAAAAATAGAGAGCGTCCCACAATAAAAACTAAAGGTCGATTAAACCATCCAGATTCGAGAGGTATGTCGATCATCGTTTATATTTCTTACTCAATAAAAAATAATATTTCGCACACGAAATCGAGAAACTTTTGTTTTCGTAATATACTTTCGTTTCTTTTCTCGTCCCGCTAGAAGAACATCTCCCAACGATCGAGGAGACATTTGCCCGGTCGTTTGAATTTATGATTTTAAAACCTTCGTATACGAACAAGAGGATCACATTAATGGCGTATGACAAAGAAAATAACATTTCATAGGATACGAAGAGACATTAACGCGATACTCTTAAAACCATTTATTAACTCCTTCCTGTCGGATTTTCGTGAATTAAAAAAGTGATTAAGGAAAAAAAAGAAAAATACAAAAAAAAAAAAAAAATTGTTGTGTCGGTTTTACGAACAGGTAATGTGGGACGACGTGATCGGCGAACCGGAAGGCATTCGAAGTCCGGAATGCGCTTGGCGCTTGAGTGGCCACTGTTTTCGCCTTTCGAGGGGTTGCTGTTATATATTTCTCTCGGTCTTGGTCGCACCCTTGCTCGCACTTTGCCTTGGCTTTACGTTCGCCTGCCTTGCGTTCGAGGTAAGCCTTTAGTCGATAATATCAACTTCTTTTCTTTTCTTTCTTCTTCATCTTCCTCCTTCTTCCTTCTTCCTTCTTCTTCTTCTTCTTCTTCTTCTTTTTTCCTTGTTCTTCGCGTGTCTATTTCCTTTCACCCTCTCTCTCTCTCTCTCTCTCTCTCTCAACGATCGATTTATACGGTCGTTCGTGTGCATTGGTTTCTGTCCGTGTATATTACCACGAGTATGTTTGCTAGGGATATAATATTCCTATATTAAATTTACTTTAAAACATTCATCGATCGTTTTTGTCATTTCCCCGCTCGAACTCCATTGTTATTTAATTTTTTTCGAAATGGGAGGGGGTGGGGGGGAAACTTTTTCGAAGTTTTCAAGATTCCTTCCCATTTTTTATTTTCTTTCTCTTTCTTCGTTAAGTCGATCAATCGAAATGATTTCTCAGACATGACGAACGAAAAGCTGATCGACCGATCAGAATGCTTTCGAACGAACTTTATCGAATCTTCATTTAAATTGCAATTATTACTTCAAATATTCTCTCTTCCTCGCAATCGATTAATCGAGAAAGGTGCCCTATCGAAACCGAGCCGTACGTTGAGAAAGATAGAAACCACGAGATCTATCCCCACCCCGACTCCCTCCCTCCCCGACAACCTACGAAAGTTATAATCATCGATTTTCTATTTATTCGCGTCCGTCCTTCGTGTTTTCTTATTTCGAATTGATCGAATTCGCAAAGGTCCACCCTTCGTGCGCAACTCGAACGTTAAAAAGAAACGGGACAAGAAGAACACGACATTTTATTTGCCACGCAAAGTGTATCTCTTTTAAATCTCGAATAAACTGCAACCTTTGTTCGAGTTTTATTTTATTATAAATAAACGAAAAAGAAAAAAATGGAAATCTTTCAACGAAACTCGGGCATCAATCAAGATCGTTGAATTTTCTCTCTCTCTCTCTCTCTCTCTCTCTCTCTCTCTCTCTCTCTTTTTTTCCTTCGATTAATTAATAGAGAAGACTTTACATGCAAACCCATCCTTTGTATTCATCGAGAAATTTATAAAAAAAAAAAAAATACACGTTTAACTTTTTCTTTTTTGTCTTATTCCTTTCTTTTTTTTTTTTTTTTTTTAATATTTACATTAATTATCCTAAAACTAAGCCGCAAAGTGAATTCATTGGATATCACATTGAACGACGGATCATACTTGAAAGCTTGTTACGTATGAACGAATTAATTAATAACATTATTATTAATGCATCCCTTCCATTCCTCCAAATGTTTTATTAATATCAATCAATAGATACCAAAGGCTATATAAAAATGTGATCGATACATTACGTTAACGTAGACATCCCCATACGCCACGTGTACTTTTTTTTTCTTTTTTTAGCATATATGGTGCGTCGCTCCCTGCCTTCGAGTATGGAAAATAACTTGCGCAGCTACGAGAAGCTTCTTCACTGCTTTCGTTCAAGCCATCGTTAGACCTGTCGCAGACGCCACTGGATATCTCTTTAATAATATACGCGTTCTAAATCAAAAATTACCAGACGGTCCCGAAAAGAAGGATGACATTCTTATAGTATGAGTAAACGTTTACTTAACTTTTTTCATAAGGGGTTCTTTTTTTTTTTCTTTTAACACATTACGGAGATTACATATATATATATATATATATATATATATATATATATATATAATATTTTATTAAACAACATATATATACATATATTATATATAACAATAATATATAATATATTTTAATCCAGATCAATTATAATACAATTATATTATAATCATTGATCATTGATCAAACGTACGAATCATTGATGTAATAATAGAAGTAAAAAAATAATTTGAAAATATTTAATATAAAAAATAGCTCTCTCTCTCTCTCTCTCTCTCTCTCTCTCTCTCTCTCTCTCTCTCGCTTTCTCTTTCTCTTTTTCTCTCTGAGATAAATAATAATTAGCAATGAAATGTCTGATCCGAAATGTGATTAAAAAAAAAAAAAAAAAAGAAAAAGTGAACGTTCCGTCCAATTTAGACTGCCGAGTGTACCGAATTCTCGATTTGACAATGGAGTATTCTTATCTCCAGCTATTGTACAACGAACGAACATAATTCATCTGACATTATCTTTATGATATGTGCACATTTTATGTGGGGGAAATCAATTTCTTAATCGAAGATCGAAAAACCTTCAGACAATTTTATCGCACTTACGTCGAATGTTTGTAATAAAAAAAAAAAAAAAGAAAAAAGAAAGAAAGAAAAGAAGAATTTGTAATTTCAACACCGATTAGTTCTAATCATAAGAATAACAATTTTAATCGAAAACCCAGCGTTTTCTATCTTCTACAAATTTGTACGTGTTCAGTGTATCTAATCTCTAAGTCATTGAACAATTTTCAAATACTCGCGTCACATATCATTTGTATAATAAATCGCTAAATAATTGTTATCCTTAAGAAATTAAATATGTATATAAATTAATTAGACAAAATAATTTCTTATGTCATCAAATAAACCGTCCGATCTATTCGTCCATTGTATTCTCTCATTTTAAAACGATTCCGATTGAAAGAATGAGATTGATAAGAAATTTAAAAAATAAAAATAAAAAATAATCTAACAAACGAATAAATAAAAAAGAATAGATAAACGAAAAGACGGGGGTCGGCGGTTTATAAATTCACACGAGTGATAACAAAGGAAGTTTTTTAATTCGAAACGAAACTCTAAAGCAATGATGTAAAAAAAAAAAGAAGATCGTTGTAAGATAATGGGTCGATAATGCAGATCCCGTCCATTCGATCCAGTGTCAGAAAGATCAACGATAAGAATGCGTAACGTTATGTGAAATTGTCAGAAAATACGTATCTCATTTATCGCTACTGTTTGCGATTAGATTTGTGTCGTGCATACGAAAATAAAAATAAAAAAGATGAATATATTCTAATTATATATATATACATATATAATATATATATATATATATATATATATATATATTATATGTATATATTATGTACGCATACGTATATATCTATATATTATAATATTATAAATAACGTTACTGAGATCTGAAATCAACAAGTCAGTACTCTGCCGGATACCCGACAAGATGGCAGTTCGAGTACAGAACAGATTTCTAAAGTGTACGAGCTCATATAAAAAAATTTTAACCAAACGTATCCTTTTTCGCGACTATCAATAACGATTAATTTATTTGAACGCGTAGCTAGATAAATAAAAGATATCGCGAAGAAGAAACGAATTTTTGTACACGTCATCATCGACATCATCCATTCTGTGTTCTCCTTAACGATAGAGTTATAATACGTAAAATCAGGGATCTCCGTAGCTTCGTGCCTACAAAAAAAAAGTAAGTCCGTTCTTCACAATCACGTATCGTTTCTTCTCTCGGGACGTTTCATTGTTAAATAAGAAAAAAAAAAGGGGGGGAAATTAAAAAGACGATAAAGCAAATAAAAAATATTCCTAGTGTCGCGTCGTCCGTAATAAATACGTCGTTAATATGTCATCGTGCCCATAGATGGCAGTAGTTATCGGTTAACGCTCGATCGGTAACGTCACTGTCTTTGCAATTCATATAATTATTTATTCATTAATTCGTATTGAAATCAAACGGGATTAATTGTTGTTTTTTTCTTTTCTTTTCTTTTTTTATTTTGTTTTCTTTAAACAAAATTATTCACCCAGACACGTTCAAATGGGACGACCCCTTCGATCTCGAGTCTCAATTAACGCAGGACGAGATTATGATAAGAGATCAATTTCGAAATTATTGCCAAGAAAGATTGATGCCTCGCGTTATCGAGGCCAATCGTATGGAACGTTTTCACAAGGAAATCATTAAGGAGATCGGTTCACTTGGCGCCTTGGGTTGCACCTTGAAGGGTTACGGGGCATCCAACGTATCTTCGGTTGCTTATGGACTTCTTGCCAAGGAGATCGAATCCGTAGACAGTTCTTATAGATCGTCGATGTCCGTACAATCGTCCCTAGTTGCCGGTTGTATATATGCTTACGGTGATCAAATCCAAAAGGAACGATTTCTTCCAAAGCTTAGTAAGTTCTAAAAATCGCCTCGCACGATCTATTCGACTACGTTAATTTAATCTTCTGATTTTACAGTTACCGGAGATTTAATTGGATGTTTCGGTTTAACCGAACCAAATCATGGTAGCGATGTAGCGGGCATTCAAACTAAAGCTGTATACGATTCCAATAAAAAAGTTTACAAATTGAATGGAAGCAAAACATGGTGAATATAGGAGATATTAGTAATATGTGGATACACGTTTTTAAAATTAATAAAAAGAAAGAAATAAATAAATTTTGAAAATATATGCGTGTGCGCGTGTACAACAAATAAATAATCCGCGTTTTGTTTAATATGTTTTATAATAATAGGATTACAAACGCGCCCATAGCCGATATACTGATCGTTTGGGCGAAATGCGAGGATGAAATTATTCGCGGATTCATAATCGAAAGAGAAAAAAATTCCAATCGATTGTCCACCCCGAAAATCGATGGAAAATTTTCATTGAGAGCCTCTCCAACTGGGATGATACTGATGGACAATGTCATTGTACCCGAAGAAAATTTATTACGGAGCGTAGAGGGCTTGAAAGTTAGATCATTCACGTTAACTAATTATTATTGTGATTTACGATATTCAAGACAAATATATATATATATATATATGTAGGGACCGTTTAACTGTTTGAACAACGCACGTTTCGGTATATCCTGGGGTGCATTGGGTGCAGCTGAGACTTGTTTCAAAATAGCAAGATCGTATACATTAGAGAGATCACAATTTAAAAGACCTTTGGCTGCTAATCAACTGATACAAAAGAAACTAACCGATATGATGTGCGACATAGCGTTCGGTTTACAAGCTTGTTTACGAGTTGGAAGATTGAAGGATGAAGACAGGTATGCATGAACTATCACAAATTGAATCTAACGATTTCGATCGTTTCGTTGGATCGTAAATTTATCGATCCGTTTTTCATTTGTTTTTCTTGTCCTTTCTTTCTTTCCTTCTATTTTTCTTATTTATATATTTTTATTTTATTTTTATTTATTAATTTTTTTTTATTTATTTCTCTCCTTCTACCCCCGTTATCTCCCTTTCTTTCCAGGATTAACCCCGAGATGATCTCAATGTTAAAGCGGAATTCTGCTAGCAAAGCGTTAGAAATTGCCAGGACCGCGAGAGACATGTTAGGTGGTAATGGCATATCGGACGAGTATCACGTCATTAGGCACGTGATGAATCTCGAATCCGTTAACACTTACGAAGGTAGGCAGGAGAACGTTTTGACGTTAAAATATAGTACGTTTAAATCGATTATCGCGGTTAAGATTAATGAAACGTTTAATATCGATGACTCCAGTGAAATTTTATATTTTACCGACGTTACCAACAAAATCCCAAATGCTAACTCGTACTTACGTATCAGTGATTATTACTTCCTGCACGACGTCTATTTATATTTATATTTATATTTATATTTATATTTATATTTATATTTATATTTATATTTATATTTATATGTGTGTGTGCGCGTGTGTGTATGTTGTTATTGTTGTTGTTGTTGTCTTTTTTTTTTTTAATTTTCTTTTTTCTTATTCTTTTTTTTTTTTCTTCGATACAGGTACTTACGACATACACACTTTGATACTCGGAAGAGCGATCACCGGATTAGCCGCCTTTGCTGGATAAGATATTTTCCTCCTTGTTATTACAGCCAGGAGATGTGAGAAAGTAGTTCCACCTTTAAAACTGTCGTAAAGTTATTAATATGTTTTTTCTTCTTTTTTTTTTTTTTTTTTTTTCTCGTTCCACTTTATTTGTTCTTCTTACCTCTTTACCCTTACTTCTTTTTTTCTTTTTTCCTTTTTCTTTCACGACAACATATTTTCTTTTTACTTTTTTAAGCCACGCGGACTCGTAACGAATGATTTTTTCATCTTGTTTTTTTTTTTTTTTTACTATCTTTTT
>OU964975.1:3861790-3869290 GCA_918808275.2 Dolichovespula sylvestris
TCTTGCACCTATCACACAATACATGCATATATACGTATATTCGCGCACTATCCTTCTCTTTCTTACACTCATATCAGGTCAACGAGTATACAAGAACGTATATTTATCTTTCTCTATTTACACGTTCTTGATATTGCTCGCATAATACACGCTCTGTACGCGCGAGCCTTTTGCTTTAAAAATTTCTCTCGATACGAATACAAGTACGCTTTCTCCTCTCTCTTTCTCTCTCTCTCTCTCTTACAAACACTCTCTCTCTCTCTCTCTCTCTCTCTCTCGTACACACATTCTCTCGTAGTTCATTCTCAATTGTTCACATCCATCCCGATATATACGTCTTCTTTTATACACACATAATACGTACATACCACACATACATATCATACATACCATACACATACATACATACGTACGTACGTACGTACGTACGTACGTACTACGTACATTCCTACATACTTACGTACATACATACATACACACACACACACATACATACATATATAGATATATATATCACTTGGCACGTGCATCACACGATGCCACTTTGAAATTGGTTTACGTTTGATCTGACCAACGAGGATACGACGAGTCACGGTGATATGGCGTCCGCCATAAAAGCTTTCGTCACATCACCAAAATTTCTTCCCACCATTGTTTATTTTTTTTTTCTTTTTTTTTTTTTCATTTAGGACTTCTTCGATCTTTGTTGTTTTTTCTTTCCCTTCTCTTCTTTTTCTTTTCTTTTCTCGTTCATCGTTTGACCCAAGAACAACTCTCGTCTCTGATAAAACCTATCCAACGAAACTTCTTCGTTTCCTTCTTATCTTTTTCTATTTCTTTACTATTCCTTCTTCATCCTCCCCCTCTCTCTCTCTCTCTCTCTCTCTCTCTCTCTCTTTTCACAATATACAACCAACTAGTGATCACAAAACTAATAGAGAGATATTCGACGATCGAGTCAAAGTTTATATATTGTAGAATACCCTTTTCCTCGCCTCCTTCGAGCGCTTGATTACTTTTTATCCCTTAGTTTTACCGTTATTATTATTTATATTTCATTATTATTACTATCATTATTATTATTATTATTATTATTACTATTATTATTATTATTATTATTATTATTATTTTATTATAATTATTAATATTATTATTATTATAATTATTATTATTATTATTATTATTATTATTATTATTTATTAATATTACTATTATTATAATTATAATTATAATTATTATTATTATTATTATTAATATTATTTATTTATTTATTATTATTTTATTATTAAAATAGCAAATCGATATCATCGTAAAAATGTTCGCTTTCTTTCACGCGAAAGGCGACTAGTTTCTATATTTAAAAGTCAAGAAGACGCTTTGACTCGTCGGGGAAGTCTCTCTATTTATCTATCTATCTATCTATCTATCTACCTATCTATCTATCTATCCATCCATCCTTCTCTCTCTCCCACCCCTCTCTCTCTCTCTATCTCCCTTTCTTACTCTCGTTCGAATAGAAAGAGAAAAAGAATAAATAAAATAAAAAATAAAATAAAACAAAAAAAAAAAAAGAAAAACAGAAACGTCGCGCACGAATGCACGCACGCACCAAGGCTGCGATATCCTTGAATTTTGACTAGAAAAAAAAGGAAGATGGCGACTTCCATCGTAAAGGATTTCGCAGACTTTTTCTACGACGTGTGTGTTTTATCATCTAGGAATGAAAAGTGTGTATATATACATACATACATACATACATACATATATATATATATATATATATATATATATATATATATATATATATATATAGACTAGAACAGTTAAAAAAGTAACTTACGTAATCTAATATGGCAAACAAGTATGGCACGTAATATTGAAAAACTCATACAAGAGAAAAATATATTTAAACTCTTCGAACGATTGATTCCTCTTCTCATCTCTTTCGAAACGTGGACAGATAGAGAGAGAGAGAGAGAGAGGGAGAGGGAGAGGGAGAGGGAGAAAAGAAAAACAAATAGAAAGAAAAGGAAAAGAGAAAAAAAAAAATAAAAGGAAGAAAAGAGGAAGAAAAAGCAAAGCGAAAGATACAAGAGGAAAGAAAGACAATCGAGCCAATCTCTTTTTCCTTTTTCCCCTGTCATCTTTTCCAACTTTCTTTACCATCGTTTTAGTTTCTTTCTCTTTTTTTTTTCTTCCTCTCTCTCTCTCTCTCTCTCTCTCTCTCTCTCTCTCTCTCTCTCTTTCTCTCGCTCTCTCTCTCCTTCCTCTCTTGGTCGTTTCGTTCGATTTTTTTTTCTTCCTACAATTTTTTTCTTCTGCCTTTTCCTTCCCCTTTTCGTACCAAAGAAAAAGAAAAGAAAATAAATAAATGAAGTAAGACTCGAGGAAGGGATCCTTCGAACTGAATAATTCCAAGAGACGAGAGTCCATAATCATCTTTATCTATCTTTTTTCTTTTCCAGCTGTCTTTCATGCTTTAACTTCTTTCTTTCTTTCTTTCTTTCTTTCTTTCTTTTTTTGTCGATGGACAAACGATGACGTTGAATGATAAAACCCCTTTGCTCGAGCATTTGTTTTGAAAATTTTATCCTACTTTTTGCTCTCTTCCTCTAGCTCATTTTCTTTCCTACTTTCTTTCTCTCTCTCTCTCTCTCTCTCTCTCTCTCTCTCTTTCTCGAATCGGCCATTCACGTTTATCTCACGACATTTTCGTCGAAATATCTCGGAAATCGTAGGTATTACAATGAGAGGGGGAGGGGAAAAACTGACATACAAATAGAGAATAGGGACAAATAATGAAAGATAAAAGGGAGGAAGAACGACAGGTTGGATGTTGACGAGGGGGGAAAAGAAAGAAAACGAAAAGAAAAGAAAAAAATAGAGATAGAGAGATAGAGAGTGAGATAGAGATAGATAGATAGATAGATAGATAGATAGATAGATAGATAGAGAGAGTGAGAGAGAGAGAGAGTGAGAGAGAGAAGAGTGAAAAAAGGAAGGAAGGAAAGAAAGAAAGAAATAAATAAAGAAATGCGTACGTATGGATTCGTCATTAAAAAAATTTCAAACATAACTATATCCTTCGTAAGCTCCTAACATTGCTGTTACTCTCGTGTTACTGCCAGTACTGTTTGTTACCTTCACGTATATAAGATAATGGCTGCCTCGGAATAGAGAGGTAAATGAAGGCCTATATGTTGTGTGTGTATGACGCACGACCTTCTCTATACTTTGCCAGCTCGGTCGTTCTCTTTGACATAGATGGAAAAGAGTTTCAAATAGGAAAAGAACGTAAGTACTTAGAAGAAGATATCTCTCTCTCTCTCTCTCTCTCTCTCTCTCTCTCTCTCTCTCTTCCTTTTTTTCATTCTTTCTTTCTTATTTCCTTACTTTCTTTCTTTTCTTCTTCTTCTTCTTCTTCTTCTTCTCATTTCTTTCCTTTCCTCTTTATTTGTTTCTTTTCTTTTTTAATCCAAAATAACGCATAATAAGTAAATATCGTTACGATCATTGACTTATCTCGATCGAATCGAGAGAGAAACGAATTGTATCGATAAATCGATGCGTATGGATTATAAGTTCGAAATATATACATATATATATATATGTATATATATCTTCGGATGGAAATAGAAAACGCACGTTTAAACGCGTTTAAAAAAAAATATACGTACATATACGTGTACACACATATATATATATATATATATATATATATATATATAAATTTCGATGAAAGAAGAAAAAGAAGAAGAAGGAAAAAAAGGAAACGAGATATACCTCGAAGAGAACGATACTCTTTATTGCACGATATTAGAATAATTCTTTAGCCGTATGCTTAATTCGGCATAATTCATTTCCTATTTTAACACGATCGATTTATCGAGGTTTTCGAAAGGAAAGAGAAGAAAAGCAAAACGAAATGAAAAAAGAAGAAGAAGAAGAAGAAGAAGAAGAAGAAGAAGAGAAAGAAGGAGAAAAAGAACGAACGAACGAACGAACGAACGAACGAGTCGTTCTTCGGGAATGGCTCGAGAAAAGGGCCGCTTGTCCTTCCTTGGTGGGAAGAGATGGAAGTTGGAGGAGACTACCCTTACGAGAAGGGTAGATCCTCCTCCGGTGACTCGTCGTGGTACTCCTCGTGGTCGGACGTGTGTCACAAAACGTCGCTTGGCTGTCGCTGCCCGATACCTATTGTTGGCGATAGCTGTCCCTCCTCGACCGCCACGGTCTTCGGATCCTCGTCCTTCCACTTGTCCATGGAGCGCCGTCGAGCGTTCATGAAGAAATTACCGACCGTCGTCGGTTCAAGGCCCAACTGTCGCGCGATTGTCACCTGCATCTCCTTCGACGGCCTCTTGGTCTCCTAAGAAGAAAAAAAATCATCTTTTCGTACACACACGCACACACATATATATATATATATATACATACATATATACATACATACATATATATATTTATATATATATATATATATATATATATATATATATACAAATATAGATATATCCTAGAAATATTTATTTCGTTGGTCGTAATCTAGGGATTTCTTTCTTTTTTTCTTTCGTTTTCTTTCGATTCAACCAAGAACTAACTACGGTATTAGGTAGTTATTGGCCGAGTATTAATATAATTGCTTTCCGTTCGTTCGATCCCCCAATTCCGTCGTTCGTTCACTCGTACGACGTTGAAACGCGAAAGAGTCTTTTTTTTTTTGTCTTCTTAGACTGTCGCTTAATTTGTCTCGAGTGTCGTAATATTCAAGGATAGAAATTTTTTATTACTGTTATATATTTATTTTTTTTTTTTTATTTATTTATTCGTGTCGTTGAGTGCCAAGGTACTCTCACCCCTCTCCCCTCCCTCCCTCCCTCCTCGTTCTTTAACGCATTTGCGAGGAAAGAAAATTCAACGCAGAAGTATTAAGAGTCATTATGAATAAACTGTACAACGGGAAGCGGACTATTTATTATTATTATTATTATTAATAATATTATTAATATTATTATTATTATTATTATTATTATTATTATTATTATTATTATAGCAATTTTTATTTACAGTATCTTGGTCTAATTTTAATAAACATTTAACTAAATTAAACGTAATATGAAACAATGAACGAATCATATTATATTTTCTATTAAATGCTCTTATAAGGTATCGTTGAAAAAAAAAGTAAAAAAGAAAACATAATTTTCTATCGGACATTTAATTAACACATATAGAATATTAAATAGCCAATGTAATAAGCAACACAAAATGTAGGGAACGAAATGATGCGATATCAAGTGGTAAACGTAACATTCTATTTTTCATTTTTGATCATTTCATAAAATTATAAAAATATATATATATATATATCTTTTTTATAAGAAATCATTGAAAAGAAATCGTTGAGAAAATATATTCGAAATGACCGACGATGCTATTAATACAATTTCGTGAACGTTCGTATCATTGAATAATACACGTTAAAAGAGATATCTTAAATGAAAATTTAATGTGCGATCATTATTTATTTTCATTCCGTTCGGAAAAATCGAATAAGTCGCAATTCAGCAGCGACGTTCATTCTTGTAATAATATTAACGATAGCACATTTTCTATTCGTAGAATCGAAATTTTATTTATTTTACGAATTCGCGAGATGTGAAAGGAGAGCTCAATGAGATTTATTTAATGGCCCATCCGATCGCGTCTTTTTTCTACTTCTTTTTCTTTTTTTTTTTTTTTTTCATATATAAAATCGAATACGTTTCGAAAAGAGTTATTAAAATCGTTTGTTTTAAGTACGTCAATAGGACACATTTAAGGGTCTAAAATATACTTATATGTAATCACGAGAAAGGGAAAGAGAGAGAGAGAGAGAGAGAGGGGGAGGGAGGGATGGAGGGAGAAGGGTAAGTGTAAAGGGACGAAGGATATCGAAGATTTTCTTATAAAAACATTAAAATTCGTGAATTAATTTCATGACCGAGATTTCAAATATACTATCAATTCTTAAAATATCGATTAAGTTCGTCGATTCATGGACATGATCGTTATTTCGTAATTATTTTTTTATGATTGAATCCTATATATGCATATATATATTTTATCTTTTCTTGGTTTAAACATTATCTTACTTTATCAACGCACGATTAATTGTCAAGATATCTATACTTCATATTCGTATTGTTTAATTTCTTATATTTTCATTGATTTTGTTATATATATATATATATATATATATATATATATATATATATATATTTTAAACTAGCATTAGTTGTACTTATTAGAGTGTAAGTTGCATGAGTAATATTAACGTAATATGTAATCAGAACTTTTAGCCTCATTTAACTTTTGTGTAAGAGACGGAAACGAAAAATAAAAAATGAAATAAAAAGGAAGAAGAGAAAGCAATCGGATTATAAA
Source organism: Dolichovespula sylvestris (assembly GCA_918808275.2). NCBI lineage: Eukaryota > Metazoa > Arthropoda > Insecta > Hymenoptera > Vespidae > Dolichovespula > Dolichovespula sylvestris. The sequence goes on from OU964975.1 coordinate 3,868,217, forward strand.
CGCGGTCAATAATAACGTCATTACGTATAATCCGATGTCCATGTATGTACGTATGTATGTATGTACGTATGTATATATGTATGTATCTATGTAAGTACATATGTACGATAAAAGAATCGGATATTTTATATCGTCCGTCGTATCAATTATTGATAGCAAATGTTAATGAGAAAAAATATACATTGATCTCGTCGATAATTAAAAAAGAAAAGAGAAAAATAATAATAATAATAATAATAATAATAATAATAATAATAATAATAATAATGATAATAATAATAATAACAATAACAACAATAATTGAAAAAGAATATGTAAATTAATTTCTACGTGTTGGATATTAAATTCGTGCCGTTTATAACGGGAAAGAAAAGATGGCGGTGGAAAAGAGAAAAATAATCTAACACTTTTTTCTAATTACACGCGACGAATTCGCACGTCGAACGCTAATCCCGATAATAGGGATAACGTTGCTATCGAATTTTCTTCCACGTTTTATCAAAACATTTCAATTCTTTTCTTTTCATTTCATTTCATTTCATTTCATTTCATTTCATTTCATTTTATTTCATTTTAGTTCTATTTTCTTTTACTTTTCGTAGCATCATCCACGCGTTCGGACATTTTCTTTCTTTATTTATTCATTTATTTTTTCTTTTCTTATTTAACATTTACTTTTTTTTTAATCAATTTTCAAAACGACCCGTAGAAATTGCTACGGCCAATAAAGGAAAAATCCTTTGAGGAGTAACGTGAAATCCTGTTTCGGTAAATTTCGTTTTTAAGTAAAACGTATTACGACGGGCGACGTCGAAATTTTTCATTGAGTTTGCGGTTTTCTGTATTAGTTACACGATAGCCAACACCGTCGGGTTCCACTCGTGCATTTACTTCTAACACATGCAAACGCGACGTTAACGGAGAGACAAGACACTAAAGCACGTTTCCTTTTTAACGCGACGTTTCTTATTCAACGTGTGTTCCAGAGTCTGACGATCAATAAAATGAACGCGGTTGTTACGCCGAAGTGTAGGTATGCTATACATACATACATACATACATTCATACATACAT
>OU964975.1:3874290-3881790 GCA_918808275.2 Dolichovespula sylvestris
CAAACTTATTTTCCATGTGCACGGTAAAAATCAAAAGAGAAAACGTGACATTTTACGTTACAGGAAGATACGTACGTACGTACGTACACGCTCGTATCAACCAACGGAATGATATAACAATTGTGACAATGAGTTCGATAAAATTAATCTTTCTTTTTCTTTCTTTCTTTTTTTTTTTAGTCGATAGATCGATCCTCTCTGCATGATCATTCTCGATAGATTAATATAAACGTTTCGGATCGTATCGATTTATTCGTTTATTCGAGTATTCGTTCGAACGCTTATTGTTCGACTTTATACACGGAAGGACGGGTGTACTTGGGCCGTGTATTATTTATCTAATACATTCGTTATTCCTAAGTTCTATCACAATTTTCGTCAACGATATTATCTGACATAGTAGACGAATATCTCTCGATGTTTGTCTTTTTTATTTCTTTTCTTCTTTTTCTCTTTTTTTTTTTTTTTTTTTTAACGAAATTCCATTACTGTCATATCTCTACGTAATCGAGTCACGAAACGAAAATATAATTGAACGATTCGACGAATCCTAAGGAACTGTTTCGATCGTAAAACGAAAGGTAAATGAGGAGAAAGAAATGGCGACGAAGGTAAAAATTCGTAGAAGTCGAATGTCGAGTCTTTTTTGATCGTTTTAAGAAGAGAGAAAAGTACTTTCGCGGTGAGTTTCGAGCAAAGATTCCTTGCATCCCCCCGCCCCGGCCCTCCCAACGAAAATACAAAAAAAAAAAAAAATACGAGATAAAAGAAAAGGAACAAAAAACGGGGAAAGAAATAAAACAATTCGAGGTAGATTAGTCGCTCGTAAGTGTGGTGGGGCGGAGAGGGGTGGGGGCTGAGGTGCGCGATCGATAAACGTGGGATCTCGTGTTGCAAGGATTCTGTCAGGATCAAAAATCGAGTGGTTTGTTTGACGGAATAGGGGTATCGATCAAATCGAAGGACACGGCGCGGGGAGTAAAAGGAAATGACAATACTTACTTTAAAAATAGCCTGTAGAGTACGGCGCTGAAGGTCTGTGAAAACCAGCCGCGGTTTCTTGGGGGCGGGCTGTTGGTGTTCTGCCTGATTCGACATCTCGTCTTTCCTCTTGCATGCTGCAAAATTTTTTAAATATCGTTGTAGACAAATTCGCTTTAAAATTCGCCTATTACAACAATGTCGTCATTTCTACGAAGTATAGTCACGATTACGTTTTATCCACACACACATTATATATATATATATGTATAAGTGCATCGTAACATTTAAACGAGAGCCACGAAAAGTAAAGAAAAAAAAAAGTAAAAAAAAGAATAATGATTAAAACGGTCAACTAAGTTCTCTCTCTCTCTCTCTCTCTCTCTCTCTCTCTCTCTCTCTCTCATTCCTTTTTCACTCGATAGACGGAACAAACTGTAAAGTTAAAATATAATAATACTCGTTTCGACTACACTGACGCTTGCTTCACTCATTACGAATATATAATTAAGATCGATACGATAATGATCACGTGAATTTATTAATTACGGTGCTCGTGAAAAAAGAAAAAAGTTGAAAAAGGAACGAGAAAGGGAAGGGGAAAAAAAAACGGATACACGGCGCGGAACACGAAGCTAACGTCTTCGATGGATAATTAATTTTACGCGAATGAAATTCGATTCGATATTGATAATGTCATTCGGATGGAAAAGAAATTTTTGTCTTAAAGAGAAGAAAGGGAAATGAAAAAAAAAAAAACGCACGCGCACAGACGTACGGACGGACTGAGAGTCGGTCTCCCTCTCAACTTTTTTCATTTCCTTTTCGTTTCAATTAAATTAATAAAAATTTCTTCAATCGCAATCGATAGAGAGATATCGTTCAATCTTAATTGTATCTAATCTTCTCATTATCACGTTGAAGAGGGTGCGAAATGCTAACGAGAAGGTTAAGTAGATCTTTTTTTCTTTTTTTTTTTTTTTATATAGTTTCGCTCGATGTAACCCTCAATGGATACTTACTTCCGCGTTGTGGAATCTGTGCAGCTGAAAACAGAAAAAGAAAAACGTAAGTCAGTTGAGTTAAGAAACGTGAGATCCAACGACCGTACGATGTATATACATATACATATGCATATATATATATACATGCGCAAGTCGTTGTATTTTTATTTGTTTATGTGTAATAATGTTATCCGCTCATTATAAATTTGCATTAATATCATATAACAAAACGACGAAACGTATATTTAACGAACGGATATTTATGGTTGTTTTTTTATTGTTTTTTATCAATGTATGCATACACAGAAAACATCGTATGTATGTATACATATACACAAATGTATAGGTATAATAAATAAATATATATATATATATATATATATAATAAATACATATATATATATATATATATAAATATATGTAGGTATATATGTATGCATAATAAACATGTACACAAGTCAAATTGGATAAAGGGGCGAGGGGGTACGGCAGGGGTTATAAACGAGTTGTTGCATACACGAATTCCAAAAACTTAAAGCTACTGGCTGGTAAACATGTCACTAAGAGGGGTTATCAAACGAGAGGGTGGGGGTCTAAAAGAGGGGTTTCTTACGACGGGTGGCCAAACAATGGGTGAGCTGATATATATATATATATATATATATATATATATACACATATATAACATATATATATATATATATATATATATATATGCGACGATGCAAGTGTACTGTAAACGGGGATGCAGTTTCTGCTAGAAGCAAGCTTTCCTTGCAGTGTGTCGTCTCTTTCTATTTCTATTCACCCTCCCTTTCTTCGCTTCGAGAGTGAGGGGGAAATCAAGCTCCCTTTTCAACATCCCTTCGCGTGCCACCGATGCGCAACGTGCGGTCGCGCGTATCTGTTTATATATATATATATGTATATATATATATATATATATATATATATATATACACACATATATATATATATATATGTATGTGTGTGTATTTGTATGCGTGTGTGTGCACGACATATATATATATATATCCTGTTATGTGTGTATGTGTGTATGTACATACGTGATTCTGACGTTACTTGTTAGATGTGCTTTTGTTCGGGATTTGTTATTTGTAAATGTTGTTCGTTCCAGTCCTATGTGATTGTTATATATGTAGGTATATCGTTTACGTCATCAGGTTATACTTAGTGTATATATATATATATATATATATATATATATATATATATATATCGTTTGTAACAGCAAAATGGTTCTCTTTCGTATAAAATTTTATCGACTTTACTCGATACTCGTATTCTTATACACACCCACCTATCCACGCACACACTCACACACGCACATACATCCATGAATACATACGTACGTACATGCATACGCACAAACACACCAAAAAAACGTACACTCGAACAAATCAGCCTGAGACACTCGGAGAACGCATTAATCCAGTACATTATATGCGTACAAGGAGGACAAAAGAAACGAATGAAATGTTCATTGTTAAATATAAAACTCTGATGATCGTTCATACCGTACGAAGTCAATATTCGAATAATATTATCTACGTATGTATCGTAACTATCGTAACAATTTTGTAATATTTATCTAAGCTACTATCGATGAGGTTGTAATTTTCAACAAATATGTATATTACGTGACATTTTGTATTTACTATCGTTTAATACGTTCGATACATTCAAACGTCACACACACACACACACACACACACACACACACACACACAATACGCAACTTATTTCTCTCTCTCTCTCTCTCTCTGTGTGTAAATACGTGTGTAAATATTCACTTACAAATTTGTACGGAAGAAAATTTGTCAAAGTGTTGTTTTTAGAATTCTTCTTTTTTTTTTTTCTAAGGACGTGTACAAGCGAATCGTATTCCTCTCCGTCTTTTTCCTATATTTATTTCTCTTCTCTCTCTCTCTCTCTCTCTCTCTATATATATATATATATATATATATATATATATATATATATATATATATCACTCGTTCACTGTCTTCCTCTTTCATTCTCCTTTTCGTCTCGAATTTCCGATGTACGTCGATCCGCGTTCGAAAATGGAATGACAGCAGGGATGGCTTCGCATGTCGCGACGATCGGCGAGAACAAGCTAAGGTCGCAGCACGTGCAGGTTTCCTCGTTTGGAAAATAATATAAAAGAAAAAAAAAAAAAAAAAGAATAGAAAGAAAGAAAGAAAGAAAAGAGAAAAAAGGAAAACAAACGAAAGGAAGAAAGAAAGAGAATAAATAGAAAGAGAGACTACAGAGAGAGAGAGAGAGAGAGAGAGAGAGAGAGAGATAGAGAGAGATAGAGAGATAGAGAGATAGAGAGAGAGAGAGAGAACGCGAAAGGCAATCGTATGCCATTAGCAAACGGACGATAACGAATGAAAGGAGCGTCGGGAAAAAATGGCACAAACTATGAGAGCGAACGGGGAGGGGTTGAGGGTGGGCGACCGTGGAGAAAGGAGACAGAGAGGAAAGGGAGAGAGAGAGATATAGAGATAGAGATAGAGGGATAGAGATAGAGGGAGAGAGAAAAAAGATGGGACCAGATGGAAAATTGACGCGTTCATTATTGCCGGAAGCTTTGGAAAGCGACGAAAAAGAAGAAAAAAAAAAAAGAAAAAAGAAGCTAGGACAGGACGAAAGGTTGAGGCCGACGACGACAACGATGACGACATCGAAGGGCCGCAAAAATATTTTTTTTTCCCCCCTTTCTCTCTTTACTTCTCTCTCTTTCCTTCTCTTTCTCTCAATCCTTCTACCTGTCTCTCCTTCTTGCCTATTTTGTTAAATAAACTGATTTCTTTTTTATCTAGTCTACTAGAGTACAATTAAGAAAAAAATAAATATATATATATATACACACACACACACACACACATATATATATAGACACACATGGAGGGAGACACATAAACTCGTGCGAGAGCACACATGAGTACAGATATATTCCCTTTATTTCGCTGTTATTCCATTTTCCACATATTTTCTGTGTTGACGATGTCCTCTTGACTACGATGTTGCATTTCTATCGATCGCTTTTTCTTCCTCTCTTTTGCATTGCTGCGGAATCATAAGTGTAGTCTTGTACTCACTGATATACTCTCTCTCTCTCTCTCTTTCTCTCTTTCTCTCTCTCTCTCTTTCTCACACACTCTTCTGTGGCCTTGGCAGGACTCGATAAATTTCTCTTCTCTCTCTCTCTCTCTCTCTCTCTTTATGTCTCTCTCTCTCTTTCTTTCTTTCGCTTCATTTTCAATGCGTTCTTATATCGTCAAACCTTCGTAATAAACATTTAAATAACATTATAATACAAAATGCATAAGCATTTAAATCGTTCCATTTTATTTTATTCTCATCCTCTTTCAGCATCTCTCTCTCTCTCTCTTCTTCTTTTTCTTCTTCTTCTTCTTCTTCTTTATCTTCTTCCTACTTCATCTACTTCGATTTATTAAATATAAACGAGAAATCCAACTGCGAGAGAGAAATAAACGTGAATGCATTGGAAAGATGAACGCACGTCCTATCAGCGTCTAACACGAATTTCTTCGCATTTGCAATCTTCTTCTTCTTCTTCTTTTAATACTTCTTTATCTTCTTCTTCTTTATCTTCTTCTTTTAATACTTCTTTATCTACTTCTTCTTCTTCTTCTTCTTTTTTTTTCTTTCAATACTTCTTTATCTTCTTCTTCTTCTTCTTTTTCTTCTTTTAATACTTCTTTATCTTCTTCTTCTTCTTCTTCTTCTTCTTCTTGTTCGTTAGAAAAATATTCAAGAAAGGCTGAAGTAAGAGAGAGAAAACTAGAAAGAGAACGGGATAAAGTGGCAGGGGGTGAGGCGGGGGAGGTAGAAGGGGGTATTGCACTCGTTGGTATGCGTAAATGTGTTCTCCTAAGAAACGAACAGCTTTGTGCTGAGAAAAAGAGAGAGAGAGAGAGAGAGGGAGAGAGAGAAGATAGAGAAAGAAAGAGAAAGAGAAAGACGGAGACAAAGAAAGAGAGAAAGAGAGAAAGAGAAAGATTGAGAGAGAGAGAGAGAGAGTAAGAGAGAGTAAGAGAGAGTAAGAGAGAGTAAGAGAAAGAGAGAAGATGACGAAGACTGCGACAACAAGAAGGAGCAGGAACAGAAAGAGGGTGGGTAGATTTCCTCGGGAACGGAACGAGACGAAGAGCTGTCTACGCGCCACGGTGGCGGGTCAAAAGGTTACGCAGCAGGGAATGTGCTTTGAAGGGCTCGCTCTCTCTCTCTCTATCTATCTATCTATCTATCTCTGTGTCTCTCTCTCTTACACTCTCTATCACTCTCCTTGTCTTCCGTATTCGAAGAGAACAAGCTTCGCGTAACGTCCTACGCTCCAATGCCATGCTTCCCTCTCTCTCTCTCTCTCTCTCTCTATCATTCATTCTCTCTCTCTCTCTCTCTCTCTCTCTCTCTCTCTCTCTCTCTCTCTCTCGCTTCTTTGGTCGCGTCTGTCGCAAAGGGCTCGACTCATAGCGAAGCCCTCTACGAGATACCGCTTTGACTCGATAAAGGCCTTCCTCGTATGTTGTACATAAGCTTGCGAGATCTCGTATACTTCCCTTCCTATGCTCTTCCCTTTCTCTCCTTCTCTCTCTCCTTCTCTCTCTCTCTCTCCCTCTCTCTGTTTCTCTTACGATCTCGTTGAAAATCGTACGGTTACAATGTCCTCGAATACGATAACGTTTCTTTCTTTCTCTCTCTCTCTCTCTCTCTCTCGTTCTCTTTGGATCCCTCCTCTCGTTTTCTATCTCTTTTGAAAAGGAGTAGACCATTACGTTTATATCTCAAGTTTGAAAATGTAACAACCAGATCGAGTGGTATCATTGGAAGATCCTCAGTAAATTTTCTCTCGCTTACGGAAGGGTTTTCCCCTAATCTATTATAGTACATAGGTAACGTAGGCCGCAACATTCCAACTAACGTGTTCTAACATTCGTATGATCGATAAATTCAAAGGTCATCCAAAGGCAGAAGCTAATTAAATCCGAATTATGTATGTACGTATTTATATATTCAAACCCGACTCGAGGAGCCTTCGTGTTTTGGTACGCGAGAGAGAGAGAGAGAGAGAGAGAGAGAGAGAGAGAGAGAGAGAGAGAAAGAGATTGAGGGAGAGAGAGATAGGGAGAGAATTTATAAGTCGAAATTAGAATCCTTTGTAAGAGGACGTATTTAAATAACGATGATATAGTCGAACGATCCCATTTTATTTCGTTGATCTTTTGCCACGAATTTCATTGATATTTCAAGTTTGGAATAATTGCGGCGTCCGTTGTACAATATTTTTTCTTTATAACAATATTATTGAATATAAATTTATATATATATATATATATATAAATTTATATAATATATATAAGATCGAGTTGTGATTGATTAATATACTTCGTTTTTATCTTTTTCTTATCTTCCAATAGAAATTGTAAGCGTACCTCGAACATATTCGTCCACGTACTCG